>CAOJBJ010495474.1:0-17831 GCA_948291685.1 Euphorbia celastroides | reverse complement strand
AGAGAAAAACATTAATTCTTATATTAAAAAAGAAAAACATTGATCGACAAAGACGTTTATTTAATTTAAACTTTAGAGCATCTGTAGTAAATTGTTTAGTCTTGCTATAGTCTTGACAAATAAGCAAGAATAGACTATGAATTAAAAAATGTTGCTACACTAGATAGTCTATTTTCTCTTTCTTGGGTGATTTGGCACAATAAATGTATACTAGTCATGTGAAAATTAAATAGAAGACCATGTCATCAAATTAATTATTATTTAATTATACTTTTGTGAGAAACTCTTTCTACTGGTAAATTTTTTTTATTATTATTTAATTATAAATTTCTACATCAATGGACTAGTTAATGTAGCACACTTTTGAAATCACATTGTCTATTTCTAAGACTATTGAAATGTCATTAATATTCTAGTCTATTTTATATGACACATAAGCATAGTCTCCACTATCTACTAAAGATGCTCTTAGCACTCATTATTTGTTAAGTTTCTACTTATTTTTGCTCATCTACAACTAGAAAAACTGCAAACTGCAAACCATTGATCAACCCATGCAACTATTGTAAACTGTGTGAATTGTTAGAGGTTACAAAAATGGGGAAATGTGTCCAAGTTAGCATGAATTGGGAGATTTTGCAAATTTCTCGGTATTTGTGGACTTATTTCTGTATTTTTGGATAGGAAAAACGTGTGTCGGTTCGATCAAGGCGAAGAAGTGGAGGCATGTCGTTGTTTGGGGAGTGTGGGAAACAGAAGAAGAGAGAAAGCAGGATGAAAAGATAAATGGGATAATATCAAAGTCAATGTTGGGAATTTTTTTGCTGCAAATACATAATTTTTCGTTTCTGTTTATATCGTTTCGGGTTGTGTCTTTTCCCAAGGATACAACCATTGAGGAAAACATTTTGTGTAAAGGTTTTTGATGTGGAACTTCAAGCATTTGCAGCCATTTTTTATGGGATCAATAAAGAAATGTGACGAAAGGAAATAAAGTTTTGTTAATTGTTTAGCATTCTTAAGCTTCTTTTTCAATGAATGATGTGATTCCTAATTGAAAAATTAGGTGCATAATGAATTGTGCCATTGTTTACATTAGTGAAATTGTATGTTGGACTAAATTTAGGATCTCTATTCATGCCTGCAGATTTTTCCGTGGGAAATCAAGGGAGGGACGAATAGAAATTTTATATCTGTTGCTGATCCTCGGGACGTGTTTCCAGCAAGTTAGAAAAATATTGACACAGATGATGCAGCATAATACGAATTCGATTGAGCAACTTAGTTTATGAAACTATGAAATAAGGATGCCTCACTCAAATGAGGTATATGATTCAACACATCTTTTGACCTGTTTAAAACAACTTTTAAAAATTTAGTGAAACAAAAAGCTATTTGTAACAAGTTCAGGCGCAGATATATTTGGCCTAAATCTTATTTATTATGCCAAATTCTTCATAGTTTGACTTGTATTCTATTAGCATGTGCAATAATAGCGTTCATCTAATTTGCAGAATTTCACTAAACAGAAATCCATTTTCAATTGGCAAAAACAATTTGATATCCAGAATAGAAATATCTATTTTAGAACAGAATCTTGGACTGAGATCATCATCAACCACAATTTGTACATCATGAATGTTGCAATTAATAGTCAAATAATTCAGGGCCCCCTCTTTCTGCCGTCATATTTTTGTGGTCAAAAGGAGCTGATCTGCAATAAATCAAGTTACAGGTAAACTTGTTTAGTCCACATCTGATGAACTGTATAATTCAGCAGGTACAATGGCCACAGCCCGGCTCAGAGTCACAAAAGTCCACAGAGATCAAGTTCTTATCCATTGGCAGACTGAACTTCAAACTTTCGGTAAATCAAAAGTATATGAGCCGACCATTGATTCTGATCTTCATCGAGTTTTTTGCCAAGAAATATGCAATCAGCTAAACCTTGTTCTGGTTTAAAATGACTTACAAAACTACAAGTTTGATGAGCACTTTGATTGAATGTAAAATCCCTGTTAATACCTTCTCCATTCCGATTTTCCGAAGCTGGGACAAGATCTCTGAGAAATCTGAAGGAGGTGGACAAGAAAAGCGTACTTCTTTCCTTGTTTGAGGATGGATGAACCTAGAAAACATAACTGCCATAACCGAAGATGTATTGCAGACAGGTTAAAGCATGCCAAATTTTGAACTTAAAACAGCCTCACCCAAGAGCCAAAGCATGTAGACAAGGCCTCTCTAATTCTAAAAGCATCTGTGAAACTTGATGAAGTCGGCTTGAGGGGATTTTAGGCCCAAGCTGTGATAAAGCCATGCTTTTTGTGCCACCATAAACCTCGTCACCCAACAGAGGAATCCCGATATGCTTTGCATGTGCTCGAATCTACTTGACAAAAATCAGTAAAAAGATCATACAAGTTAGTCTTTGATTCTAGTCTCTGATTTTATAGTCAAAATTGAAAGCCAACTCTTTTACTTGATAGTTTGTAATTTGTGGCCCTTTTATTATAAGTTTGGCACATTTGACCTCTGTACTTGTTAGAATTTGTCATTTAACACCCTTCTATATCAATGTTGGTAAATCCAACTTCATATACCAGAATTATAAATAGTGTCACATGATTAAAGGACACAAATTGACATCATGGACTTTCACAACATGTATACATTACAAATGAAACATTAACAGTTAAGTTTTGAGAAATTCGAAGTGTAACAGTCACATGTACCAAAACAAAGTGTAAAGGTCAAACTAATAAATTTCTTATCTTTGACCAAGCAATGATCACCTTATAATGTGCAACATCTAAATCGACATAAAATAAAGGATTACAAGTACCTGGTGAGTGCGCCCGGTCTCTAACCCCCACTCAACCAGTGCTGACCCACCACCAGCAAGAATTTCAATTACTTTATACCTAATAAAAATTTTACAAAATTAACTAGGATAAAACACAAATGAAAAGATTCCACCCTTAGAAAATCACCAACCAAATGATTAATATAAACTGCCTCTAAAATGCAAACTAGCACAAGCAATAAATTCCTACTTTCCAACAAAATCTTACATATTCGTTTTCATGCATGGCATAATCTGATCAAATTTATCCATGACAATGTTTATCTATAATTCTAGATGAAGTATAATCATACAGCGGAATTTGCCATTATATTCAGATTCAAACGTGATACTATAATTAAATTCAACAAAACACCTGAAAGAGTGAGGAAGTTGAAAATAAATAATTCAACTAGGATTACATCAATATCACGATACAAGTGAAGTAGTGCAAAATCACCTACTAGCAGCATGACGAGCATGGCCCTGCTTAATTGGTCCAGGTATGGCAGCCATTCGAATCCTGTTATTCACATCACAGCCAATAGGAATGTCAATTCGCCCAGACAATGGAGACGGTACACCGCAAGTGATACTAATATAAACTCTATGGATTGTGTGTTGCTTGAATTGTTCTGACAAATGAGCATGAGCATGCTCATCCTGTATCAAAAATAACACACATACAAATCAGCACAACCATATAAATAGCTGAAAGAGCAATCCCAAAACCCATTATTGTAGAAAATTTTTTGAGAGAAACTTTTTGGGATAGCAGCTGAGAAAACAATCCCAAACAAGCCCTTAATCCACCGGAAAAAAACATCCACTAAACTCAAAATTTGAACAATTATATGGTGCATGTAATCACCTTTGCAACAACGATCAATCCGCTAGTGCCTTTGTCCAATGTGTGAACTATACCGGGTCGAATAGAAGCAGCAGACGAGTTAGGGCTAAAATCCTCATTATCAGAAATGTCTTCTGAATCAGAAATGAAATCCGAACTCGAGGTTGCGACTGTTGGTAGGTTGCAGTGATGGAGTATTCCATTTACAAGCGTCCCAGTTGGATTGCCAGGTGCTGGATGGACAACCTGCAACACAAAACGAACAAAGCTAAACGATATTTGCTAAGAGATCCACAAAAAACCAAAGCAATAATATTATTTGGATAGATTACACTCATGGCCATCTAGTAAGTTTAACTGTTTCAATAATTCAGCCTCTAACTTTCATTTTGTCACAGAAAGATAAATACCCAAAATTCAGTCCAACTGATAAAAATTTTAAAACTACAAATCATTTGCTCATCATTGGTCCTGAAAACTATGACCACATCTTGTTTTTTTGATGAATTTAGGATCCTTACCAGTGTGGAATATAACAATATACCTATTTTATACTTTATACATTCTTCATATTTGAAAAACATACTAAAGCTCACATAGATGTTCTCTTTAAATATGCTAAAATGGATCATAGTCAAAGCAGTAGAAGAAAGCAACGTGTTAGATATTAGTAAATTTTCATCAAAATTATACTTCTATTAAAACAAACTGAAGCTGGATACTTCTTTTACTTAAAATTTTGAGTTAAGGAGAAAAGGTGTGAAATCGGCCTAAGTAGATAACTGGTATATATTTACCTAACAACAACATAGATGTTCACTCAAAAATATGTTAAAAATGGATTATAAGCAGATCAAGCGACACAACGGCGTGTTAGACATTAATCATTTTTCATGCTAAATAACGCCAAAGTAAAGCTATATACTTTTCTAGATAAAAACTTGAGTTAAGTGAATAAAAGTGTGAAATCAGGCTAATCACCCAATGTTGATTATCAGTATACAATTACCTAAGAACACATATATTCCAGAGGGACCAGAACAACAGATTTATGCTAGAGATTTAAGCAGTAACTTACCATGTGTGGAGGTTTATTAACAATGATCAAGTGTTCATCTTCGTACACTATATCCAATGAGAGCTCCTCTGGCTCAGCCCTCAAGGGTTGCAGCTCTGAAATTGTGCATACCACCCGATCTCAAGCCTTAACATTTTGTGAAACCTTCCCAAAAACGAGATTGACATTTCAAATTCATCATTGACCAAGAACGACAAATAACTATCAATCCCAGCAAAATGCAATAGTGGACGGATTGTTTTACAGAATTAGTTAAACATTGTGCAATACAAGTTTACCATTTGGTCCATGTGCTATACACTTCATCCAATTGGTCCCCATGCTATGTTATCGGTTATCTTTTTTGTCGTTGTATCATCCAATTCTTACTCATTCAATCTCTGTGGTATGCAATTGTTATTCATTTGGTCCTTGTGCTATGCTACTCGTTATACCTTTGAGCCTTTCATCGCTAAATTTTCTGATGTTATTGTACGTAATCCGTACTAAAGGTACCAAAGAATCAATATATTAAATAGCTTACTGACCAAATTGACACAGGGTCCAAAGAGGTTTTCTAGCCAGAATTACATATAAATGAAGTCTCAATATAATGGAATGCAAACATTGTACTATGGAAGCAAAACTCTCAAAAGAGTAACATATTATGCAAATAGGAGGTAGAAATATAAACAGAGTAGTGCAAATTGACCTCATCAACAACCCTGCCATTGACTGCAACAAGGCCTGATTTAATACTCGACTGGACACGGGCCCTACTGATGCCAGAAATGCGAGAAGAAATCCAAGAATCAAGCCTCAGTTTTCCTGCCTTGGGATCTACAATCTCCTCCAATCTCACACCACCAAAACTAACTTTTCTTTGATTGTGGTTGTCACATGACTTCAAGCCTCCACTGGAACTAGAACAAGCTCTAGCAACCCTCAACAATACCACACAAGGAAATTCCCTTGGTTTTCGACGGAATAAAGGTAAAGAAGGCGAATATTGTGTTGCTTTTAAGGTTGGAGCTATAAGCATCATATCCCTACTTCTTTAGTACTCGTTTCCAAGTAATCCTACGAAAGTTGACAGAAACACAAACATTCAGGAAACGGAATCCTCGGTAATCCCCAAAATGAATTGAAATAGCTAGCTTCTAGCAATCGATGAAGTACTTATTCTTCAACAAGCTCAATTACCGGGAAAAGATGTAGCATTGTTAACCATACCTATGAACGGGGAAACATGATATGAAAGAGGGGAAGTCCACTCACCTTAGTGCTGTAAATAGAAGCCGATTCACTCCACATTCGACACTAAGGGTTTGTTTGGGAGGGGGAATGGTAGGGGAAAGGAAAGGAGGGGAAACAGGTTACTTTGTTTGGGAGGACTGGATGGTGGAAAAGGAAGGGAAGCCAGGGAAAGTTGATTACTCCAGTTTTCGGCCGCTTCCGCTATATGCCGTCCATCCAATTTGACCGGAACGCAGGGGAAAGATAATTTTTTTTTGTCAAATTGGGCTATTATTAGAGGTATTTAAGTAATTACAAATAACTTTATTATAAAATTACATCAATTCCTTTCAAATACAATTTTTAATTAATTCTTTATGATTTCATCGTATATTATCCTTTCCTTTACCTTCGTTTATTATTTTTACACAACTTGCACCTAAACAAAGCCTAAAAAAAAAATAGAAATCTTTGCCGATACCCAGTTGAAATTCAGATATGAGCAACGCCCAAAGCATCAAACTTTCCCTATCTGACGCACTGCATAGACGTCTTGCTGGTCTTGCCGATTGAATAACAAGAAGATAAATTTTCAGTGGGGCAAACTCCGAAAAGTTTACTCTCATTTCGGGGATTTTATACAAAACTCCTGGCAGTCCACGTCTTAAGAATGTAATTCCATTAAAAATCTGACACGTACCCACTATTAATGCCCACTTCATCGTCTCTGTTCGACTTTCCTTCTTCAGATTTCAATTTCTTCCTTTTTTAATTCTCTCTCATCAATTAATCTCATCAATTAACATTCTTTCTTTTGAAGCAAAATTCAATTCCATAATACACTCCTCATAATAATCATATCTGCGCTTGGTAAAATTGCCAACAATCTTCCAAAGTTTTCAATTTTTGTGTCGATTCTCTATCTTTCTAAGTCACAGAGTCTACCTAAAATTAAAATTGACAGGATCAAATAGAAAAATACATGTTCAACAGATTCTTATCAGGATATGGCGACAGCTTTCCGGTAGATCAGTTTTCCGCGGGAATGATTTTTCAGAACCTTAATCCGTAGGTGAGAAAGAAAAAAATGTCTGTTCGGCAAATTATAGTGAGAATAAGAAGAAATAAATAACATCTATGTGGCATAGGTCTTTGAGAAACTGATATATGCTTACAGTAAAAGGAAGAAATGTTTTATTGGGTTTCAGCAACTCACATGCAAACCATAAATTGATTACTAGTTGATAACTTGGTCTCCAAAATTGAGGTCAAGTCACTCTCAATCAGTGTCCGGCCGTCGCCTCTTCCTGAAAACACCAAGAAAAGGATCGTGGTTTTCCTTGTGGGGGACTCTTAGATACCTAAGTAAGAAAAGGGTTGTAAAGGTATTTTGGCAGAGTAACAACAAGAGAAGTGTGTAAAACGTACCTTAAACCTGACTTAGGATGAATATTTATAAGCAATGATGTGTTGCCCTAGGGTTTCTGGTAATTACCTCCTCAAGTGAGGGTATTTCGGTAATCTCAAGCTCATTTAGTAGCTGTCACGTTTAGAGTCCAAATGACTTAGGACTCGGAGATTGATATCCTTCCTAAAGAGGAAATATATCCCAAATAGAACTCTATTATTAATGAGACTTCCTATATTGTCGGAATGTCCAAATTTAACTAAGTATTGTTGACTCTTATCTCGGATGCTTGGGTCCACCGCCTGAATTCACGCGGCTATCCATAAGAATTGACCGTCTCAATTACATACGTGAGCTGACTTAGCTCATCGTTGGTTGAGAGATCAAATATGCACTTATCACACTTCAGCCGGTCTGATAGCTATTCCGTCTCAATGTATTTTTACTGAATATATTTTTAGTAGTCCCCCCCACAAGTATGGAAGATGCTTTAGCGCTTCAATTATATCATTCCGGCTGAAAATCACTCTCAAGGAAATTCTCCAATTCTCCTAAATGACGAGTTTGAACAAAACTTCTTAGAGATGCTTACGTCCATCAAATAATTTGAATTTCAAATCCGCTAAAAAATGTTTAACATGTGGCGATCTAGCCATAATTACTTTTCACTGACACCATAAACTCAAGCGATCTCCTTCCTCCTCTCTCTTCTACCATCAATTTCTCACAATTCATTTCGCGCCCATTTCAACTTTAGCAGTCTCCGGTGGCCTTTGCATTTCCGTCAACCTCACTGGCTCTCACTTTCCGATATCTTTATTACAATCTCTTCTACAAACACATGTATTTAAGTGTTACTTTTCACTTTTACTTCGTTGATCCATTACATTTGTGATTTGCGAACTTGCTCTACTGCTATTTTTCTATGTTGTTTGTTGTTGAGTTGTTAAGAACTGTTCATCTTCCCCTTTAGAACATCAAAAATTTTCTCGAGTTATTGATAATTCATCGCACATGCGACTGCGCTGTTGATAGAGTCTCAATTCTTTCAACCAAGTGTTGATTATTGATGAAGTTCCTAATTTTCTAAGTAGAATCTCCAACCCCTACTTGATTTGTAACTGTTGAATTGAACTTTTTAATCTGACCTAGATACCCATCCCGATTGAATTTAGGAACAACTACAATATAAACTCACTGTGAGCCCCGGATTTTCATCCGGAGCCAACGATGAACCAATACTGTGTATCGACACCTCTAGAACAAATTCGCAAAGGTTGAAAGAAAGTTCAAAGGTCTGACCACATGAATCTAGAGAATGCCAGAATTTCCCCGAACCGAACAAGGATCAAAATGAAACTTTTCCACCATCAAAACCCACCTTTTTTCCTTCTAAATACCCATTTATAGGTTGAAATTGGGCTTAAAATAGTTTTAGGCCAATCCATTAGTAAAATGGGCCGAAATGGGCAGAAACGGGCAAAATCAGTAAAAAAACGTGCAGAAGCGGTAAAAAACTGTCAGATAGGATAAATCTTATCCTTATCTCTTCAGAAGCGGTAAAAAACAATCTGATTGAACTCGAGTTTAGCCCTATAAATACACCCTCCTCTTTTGTTTTCTTCATCAATCAACCCTCAGAAACTCTCAATATTTTCAGATAAAAAGATGAATCAAAAAGTTCTTGCTCAAGACAAACCCCTTTTCTATTTTTCAAGCCTGATCAAATTCTCTCGAATTTAGCCACTGGGAGCGAACCTAGTTTGGTTCTAGACTTACCACACACCCTCTAAACACCACTTTCAACTCTTGTTCGAGATCCAAGGCAGTTCGGGTCGAGATAGGAAGGATTCGAAGGAAGAACGAAGCAAACCTTCAAACACCTCATTCAACCGAAAAGCAATGTTTGAGGTAAACTTGAGGCTCAAATTGAAGATCATGTGTTTCCATGTTGTTTTAATGATTATTAACATGTTTTAGGTCGAATTAAACAACTTGGAATCATTAAATTTCAATGATTAACTTGATTTTAGGGTTAGAACGATGAACACATAATCTAGAACTGTAATTTTTCTGGACTGCCGAATTTGTTCATTCTCTTCTCGATATACTATTGTTGTCAAATGCTTCTGGAATCAAATTTAAATAAAACTAGACTCATTAAGGTTTAATTTGGTGCAAGATTCATAATTTTCTGAGTTCATATGAATACTCTATGAATTTATTAAAATGACCTAACTACAGTCTGCGAAAACTGGACCTTTATGGCTAAATTGAGACTCATCGAAAATTCTATAAATTGTGTTGGAAATCTAACTTTGGAGTGGTAAACTAGACCCATTAAGGTTTCTGTACATGTAAATTGATCATGATTTGAATTCGTTTAGGGTTTATAATTGCATGATGAACATTGAACTTCGAATCTGCCTCTGTTTGTATTTTAATCTTAATCAAACACATAAAATAACGATTTAATTTTATCCAAATCAAGTGAGACCGGTTTCTATAGATTCATATGCCTATTAGGAATCTTCTATATAGAATTTGAATCATTTTAAATTGATTTGCTATAGATTAGGATGGAATTACAAAGATACGTCTAATATGCCTGCGATAGGAACATTGGTTTAGAAGACTTATAATCCTTATATAAGTTTACAGGAATTGTATTTGCTTTGTAAATGAACTCTAATTCATATAAAGATATTCAAAACACCTTTTAATTATCCTCTAATAGCCAATAATTATCTTAAAAGATAATCAAAATCTTGAACCAACAATTATCTTTGTAAATATAAAATAACTTGAAGATAAATGAGAAGTTTACTTTTCAAGGAATTCTAACACCAAAGTGATAAGAGTTTAAGGAGATTGGTTTTTAAGGAGGCTCGTCCCCACCAATTTCCTGGAAACTCGATGAAAGGTTAAACTCCAAACTAACACACATAATTCATCTTGGTTGAGATTATCGAACTAACGAATGCAATGCATAAACCCTAGGTTAGACTCGAGGTAATTAAATAACCTTTCTTTTAGTTTGTCACGAATTGAAGAAATAGGCAATTTGCCCAGACCTAATCTCTGGTTAAGTGTTGTTGAGTCCTTGAGGAGGGTTTGACTACACTGTTTTTTCTTAAATTCCCGATAGAGCTAAATCGGGTGGCGACTCCAACACTTAATCCGAGCCTAGGCTCGAGATAGTTCTAAATTTGATTTTCAATATTGTTTTCATAGTCACTTGCAATCGGTCAGCTCAATCCGAATCAGTAGGAATTATGTTGGAATGGTTATCAAACTTTTCGCTCGCTCACACTCACCATAGTTTTTCTCTTTTTAGGTAAGATTATGGATGACTTTTTCACCAAATTTTCACACCTTTAACCTTCATCGTCTTCCTCTTTCGAGGATTCAGTGTATGAATTACGTGGTGGCCCTTTGGAACCTTTACTCGTTTTCAATCCTTCTAATCGAGCTAACAATTCTAGGTTAAGCAATTTAGCCGGAAATATGGCCATTGTAGAGCGTTGCACCACTCATGATCCTTCCAACATCGACTCGAATTCTCGTGCGGCAGCCACCATTGGAAATCCTCTTGAAGATGGTACTCGAGCACAAAAGGGAAGACGCAAGCCTACCTCGAAGAAACAAGTCAAAAAACACGAAGAATCCAACACTCCCAATTCTAATGAAGAGGAAGCTCAGGCCAAAAAGAAGGTTAATTACATTCATGGAATGCGACATATGATGTCACGTCAAACCCTCATAGATCTTCAAACAGAAGCAGTTGTTTTTAATTAATTGGTTATAAAGATGTGAATATTGCATACCAGATAAAGATGACCGAGTAACTGATCCTCTGCAAGGTCGGTTTAGCATTTACAAGCAACAGATTTGGCATGGATTCACTTTCCCACTACCTTAGGAAATTTGCGAGCTTCTTTACCTTTGGAGAACCTGTCCGGCCCAAATTCATCCAAACACATGGATTGACATTATGGGGCATTACCAACTATGTTGGGGTTTCGATCTGCCATTCAATGTGGAGTTCCTCAAACGCCTCGGCTCACCAAAACTTCATTGGAATGAAGATCACATCTATTTTCAAGGGCGAAGAGGTAGTTTCTACCGTTTTTCTGATCGAAAGAAATCACTTAAGGGTTGGAAACCCTATTATTACTTCATCAAAATAAAGGATGGTTACCCCTCCTTCCCCACTTGATGGAAACCAAGGAACCATGCCCTTCCGAAGATAGACTATACTCGGAAATAGACTCACAACATAGTGTTGTTGTTCTGCGAGCTAGAGCAAAGGCAATGGTCCATGTTGAGGCGGCTTATGCATTTTAAAATAACAAATCACTCATAACCTTTGACTCAGATTCTTTCAAAGTCATATATCACACTGGCCTTGTACCAAAAGGTAACTTCTATTAAAATTTGACTTTTATTTATTATTTCCCTTGCAGAATGTCCACCGCATGAGATGTATTCAAGTCATTACTTTCCCAGAGCGGGCTAAACTAAAAATTGGCACTAATCTGGTTGTAGCTAACAAGCAGGTTGAGATATTCAACACTAACGTCGACACTGTAATGCAGAAAAAGCTGGTCGTAAAGCGAGAAGTGGCAAGTAAAAAAAGAGGGCAGCTGAGGCGACTGATGGTAGCTCAAAGAGGGCTAAAGGAAAACAAGTTACCATAGAGGTATACATTATTATTTTGTGCCTATTGATTGTACTTGGACGCTTATTACTTGTTTTCCAAATTACTCAAGAAGAGGTCCAGGAAGATATCCTAGTTGGTAGCCCGCTTCACCAACCTGAGTCTGAAGTTATTTTTCCTCTTGTTAAGTTTGAACAGGGTAATACTGCATTACGGGTACATCCGAGACCATTGCATCCGAGTAGGTGCGGGACGCCTTCCTTCAAACTTTGCCACTTCGTGCTGAGGCGTCATGACTTGACGTGGAGCCAATAGAAGTTTGTATGAAATCCATAGCGGAAGACGTGCTCTCGGTAAGCGGTTTATATTGTCTCAATGATTTATTAACCATGCCAATGACTCTTACGCCTCTTTTTATCAGTTGTTACCGAAAGTCGCTCACGCTGACGATCGAGTCGAAAATATTTCTCATCTTGAGAGGGAGGTCAACCATTATAAAAAGCAGATTGAAAAGAAGAAAAGTGACTACCTGTGATTGCGCGAGGTGAATAAACTGAGCCAGAAAGAGCTCGAGAACAAAGATAAAATGATTGAAGTGGAAAGAGCCAAAAACTTGACTCTTCAAAAACAGAACGATCAACTTCAAGAAGAGAAGGGTAAGCTTGAATCGGATCTTGCTAACGCAAGGGAGGATCTTGAAGATTGGGGGGAAGAATGTATCTTACATAGTGGACCAGATGTACGACTATGGGTTGCGTGTGTTTGCCGCCTATGTAGACCAGGCTCCCTATCTCACCATTGACATTTTTGAAAATTTTGATCTGCCTTCTCTTAAGGAAAAGCCTAAAGAAACCGTCTCATCTCTAGTTGCTGAGGGTTTCGGCGGTCATGAAAGTGAAGAAACCCCAAGCAAGGAGAACGATCAACAAGTCGATACTAACATGGATAACGATGATGGGACAGACCGTCAAGATGCAAGAACTGACTGAATCAATACAACTACTCCCCCATAAGATAAAAATTGATCCTTCCAACCCGCTAAATGATTTTTAAACCTATAAATGAGAGGATCCCAACATGACAAAGGAATGTGCTTATAGCTAAGAGGAGTCTCCAAATAAACAAATGGAAAATTCTCAACTTTACAACCCAATAAGTTTGCACACGAGTCAAGGAAATAAAGGTCAACAATAATCCCTAAGATCAAAATTTTATGAAAGTTAATTCTAAGACCAAAGTTAAGTTCAAAAAAATGAAGTAAACGAATAAAGATAAGGAGGATGGACATATCTGAAAGGAGGAAACGTAGGATGCCGTCTGCAAATTGCAACAAGGGGAGATCATGATTTGTACCATTAGCACGAAACCCCGGTAATATACCCACCCTAATATTCGTGTCAATATATTGCTTTAATCCTTCCACTGTTAAAAAATAAATGGGGAAATAAGGTCTCCTTGCTTCACACCTCTCCTCAATGGAATAGGGGCTGATGGTGCACCACTAATAACATTAAATTTGTCGAATTCACCCTGTAACTTGCTAGCCAACCGATCCATTTATCATAAAAACTCATAATCTTGCTCATTGTATAAGTAAAATTCTAGGAAACACTGTCACATGCCTTATGGAAATGAAGTATAAGGACTAAACAAGAACTCTTCCTCAACTTAATCAAGTGAAATAACTCTGAAGCAATGAATGAGCACTCATGAATGCTTCTTCCCTTAACAAACTCAAACTGGTTACTTGAAATCAAATTAGAAAGTAGCGGCTGAAGTTTACCAGCTTGCACCTTAGATAAAAGCTTATAAATACCATGAATAAGTGCAAAATGACAAAAATTACTAAGAGCGAAACACTTAAATCTTAGGAATCAGAATAGTGAAAGAGCTGTTGAAGCTAGAAGGAAAAATTTAGTCCAACTGTTTAGTTATGAAACCGTTGGAAAAAATCAAAGACATCTCCCTTCAACTCCTCCCAAAATCGTCTATAGAAGAAAAAGTTAAAACCGTCAGGCTTGGAAGATTTCCCTTCACCACAAGACCATAAAGCTGACCAAACTTCCTCTTGACTAACTGGTCGGAATAAATTTTGGTTCTGAATATGATCAACCTTTTAAAACTCCAAACCTTCCAACGAAAATGGAATTTCCTTCATTACTGAAAAAAAATCCTTATAAAAGTCAATAATCGTAGTTAAGATTTCCAACGGATCAGTCACACATTTCCCATCCACTTCCAAAACAAAAGTTTTGTTCCCCCAAAAACCTTGAAAAAGCAACAAGCTGGAAAAATCTAGTATTCCCATCATCCATTAGCGTCCATGTCACTCTAGACTACTGATGCCTAACCTTTTCCAATTGCAAATGAAGACCCTGTAGCTGACTCCTTGATTCAATAAGGCCAGGTCGAACCTCCTCATTAAGTGGTCTAGGCACTGAAGAAGAAGTTAACTCAATAACCCTCTTTTCTAGGGCATCTATCTTCTTCTCCAAATCACCAAAATTGCCCAAATTCCATGATTGTTCCCCCGAAACCTTGCAAAAGCAATACAATGGAAAAATCTAGTATTCCCATCACCCAATAGCGTCCATGTCACTCTAGACTACTGATGCCTAACCTTTTCCAACTGCAAATGAAGACCCTATAGCTGAATCCTTGATTCAATGAGGTCAGCTCGAACCTCCTCATTAAGTGGTCTAGGCACCGAAGAAGAGGTTAACTCAATAACCCTTTTTTCTAGGGAAACTATCTTCTTCTCCAAATCACAAAAATTTTCCAAATTCCATGATCGAATGGAATTTCGAAGACAACACAATCTGAAATCAAGATCCTCCTCCCTCCACTTATTCTGAATCTGATGCCACTTCAATGCCAAAAAATTACAAAACTCATCCTGATCCCACCATGCGTTTAATGATCTAAAAGGAAGAGAACTAGTTCCACCACTCCTTTTAGATTGAAACAAAATAAGGAAGTGATTCGATAAGGAAAACTCAATTATCATCACCTACATTAGTGGCCATATATCAAAACTTGATCCCAAGACTAAAACCCAATCAATATGTGAGAATGAAACTGTATTAAATCAAGAGTAATCTCTAGCATACAAAGACAAATCATGTAACTCTTGGATTTGAACTGGGGCAAAAGGATTTGTTAATAAACTTATGAAACCTCATCATGGAAGGCTAATTCCCAATCCCCGACCTCTCCGAACTATACAAAACTTTATTAAAGTCACCGCAAACTAGAACATTCTAATAACCCCTAACAATCAGCGTCAATTCCTCCAATAAAACCTCTCTATCCACATGACTAGTCGGGCCATACACGCAGACCATGAACACCTCAACATTAGGGGTCGGGAAATGAATTAAAACGCTATCTATCACCGAAACTCACCTTATCTCCTTTTAGGATGGTTGAATTCCAAGACACAAGAATACCCCCCGATAGTCCTTAAGAAGGTATGCTAAGAAAACCAAAATCATTATAATTCCAAAATTTTTGAACCACAACATCCAATCCGCCCAACTTTAGTCTCAATCAAGGCACAAAAATGAAGGTCTCTCTTACGAATGCAATACCAAACAAGAAATTGTTTAGCCCCACTAATAAGACCCCCTCTACAGTTCCAACACAAAAAGTTCAATACCACAGGAAATAAAATAACAGTCCCTGAACTCCCAACTCATTAACCTGACTGATTACCCAAAAATCCATAACAACCTCCATGCCCCCCTCCTTAAATAACTTTATCCTTCTCCTTACCTGAAATGTTAATTCATCTTCATGGGCCTGATCACCATTTGGAGCACTATGATTGGTGGGAATTCTCTCGCTTAGAATTGTCGTTATGGACTGCACCTCTCTCAAATGCCTAGCCTCGACATCCATTGGAACATCCACTCCACCCTGCAGCATTTGAGGATTAATTTGCAGAGCAAAACTCCTAGAGCTGCAGAACTATGAGAGACAGAACCACCACTAGAAAGCTCTACCGAGTCGCCCGATCTTCGCACACCTTCAGAAGATGAATCAAAGGAGATCCTTCTGTCAACCTATGAATCGCCACTACAATTATTATCTTCCTGATCCTCACAATGTTCATAGCCCACACCTTGCTGAAATACACAATAAATAGTATAATCACTCGATCCACACCAAATTTGCAAAAGGTCGTGCCTCCATCCCTATAGGAATCAAAAGTAGACAAAACACCATATCAATCCTATCTAGCCTATGCAAATTATCCTCAATTGAAATTACCTTCCTAAAGCGAGAAGCCAATTTGCGCACTAAGGATTCGCTTAACAGAACTAGCGGGATGCCCATTAAGTCGAGATAAATAATACTTTCAAATAGCACAAAATCGATTGCTAAAGGACCAACCTCATTGATAATGTGGCTCATAATCTTCCATTCACCTCCCAAGAATTTCTGCAAAACCTAATTCATTCTAAAAGCCAACAACAACACAGTCACCACTTGTTGGACCCGCAAATTCCACATCAAACTTTCTGGATAGAAGAAAGTCGTTGATATTCTTTATATGAGACATATGAATAAGCTTAATCAGACATGACCAAGCCTTCTAAGAAGACATCCTAACAACAACCTGATCCTTTGCTGATTTAGAAACCTGATTGCTCATAATTCAATCTTCACAATTCAAACTTTCATGATCCCAGCTAACTTTGTTATGAAAATCCAATTCCTTTGTTGCAACTCCCTCCTAAACAAGTGAAACTACAGTAGCATATGATCGCCTGTCTCTAGGTGTATGTCTGAACTCTCTCACCTCTCTCGGTTTCACCGCAAGTGTTAACCACCGGAGTGGAAACTTGGTCACCGGAGGGATTTGGTGCAAGTTTTAACCACTAGAGTGGAAACTTGGTCACTGGAGTGATTTGGTGCAAGTTTTAACCACTGGGGTGGAAACTTAGTCACCAGAAGGATTATATGCAAGTTTTAACCACCGAAGGGATTTGGTGCAAGTTTTAACCACCGGAGTGGAAACTTGGTCACCGGAGGGATTTGGTGCAAGTTTTAACCACCAGAGTGGAAACTTGGTCACCTGAGGGATTTGGTGCAAGTTTTAACCACCAGAGTGGAAACATGGTCACCGGAGGTATTTGGAGCAAGTTTTGACCACCATAGTGGAAACATGGTCACCAGAGGGATTTGTGCAAGTTTTGACCACCAGAGTGGAAACTTGGTGACCGGAGGGATTTGGTGCAAGTTTTAACCACCAGCGTGGAAACTTGGACACCGGAAGGATTTGGTGCAAGTTTTAACCACCGGCGTGGAAACTTGGTCACCGGAGGGATTTGGTGCAAGTTTTAAACACCGGAGTGGAAACTTTGTCACCAGAGGGATTTGGTGTAAGTTTTAATCACCAGAGTGGAAACTTGGTCACCGGAGGGATTTGGTGCAAGTTTTAACCACCAGAGTGGAAACTTGGTCTTCGCAGGGATTGGGTGTAAGTTTTAAACACCGGAGTGGAAACTTGGTCACTAGAGGGATTTGGTGCAAGTTTTAATCACTAGAGTGGAAACGTGGTCACCGGAGGGATTTGGAGCAAGTTTTAACCACTAGAGTGGAAACTTGGTCACCGGAGGGATTTGTGCAAGTTTTAACCACTAGAGTGGAAAATTGGTGACCGGAGGGATTTGGTGCAAGTTTTAAATACCTGGGTGGAAACTTGGTCACCAGAAGGATTTGGTGCAAGTTTTAACCACGACCGTGGAAACTTGGTCACCGGAGTGATTTGGT
>CAOJBJ010495132.1:0-10173 GCA_948291685.1 Euphorbia celastroides | reverse complement strand
AGATTTAAATTTCTTTTGCTTGAATGGAAACCAATTAAGAATGTGGTTGATTATATGCCTCGGAAAACTAAAGAAATCAGACCAAAACTAAAACAGAGTTGCCACAGACATGCAACATGGAGAGACAAATGATATGGTATTCACAAGAATATTAAAGAATGACTCATAATTTTAGCACTTTGGCATAAAGTTACAATTACACAAGGTGTTAATATCAGTCTCTCCAAGTTTACCTTTCCTTCCCCACCATTCAAGTCGACTGGATTACTGTACCTCCAGCCTCTCCAGTTATGCTCAGCTCTACATGTCATATGAGGTTTTCTGTTAAGATTTGAAGCATAAGTTTCTCCTTTAAACATTTTGGATCGATTCATCCCCAACTTTACATCATCAGAAGCCATACAATCATTGGTAAATCTATAGTTAGACTGAAACTTTTCATGTCTAAAAGATTTTTCATATGAACCTGATGACCTTTGGACATAAGATACATTATCACGATCGCTCAAAATGGATTCACGTTCTACTTGATGAAGTATTCTAGATTTCCAACCATATTTTCTCCACCTTCTATGAGCCTGATCATCACTATAAACAATATCACCCTCAATATTATCATAATCGTCATAATTTTCAGCCCAGTGACAGTCCCTGTATATTTCATCAAATCCTGGATCACTAATGTCACTTCTTGGTGACATCTTGTTCCTCAACCTTCCTGTATTGGCTGCATAAGTTTCTCTGTAACACCAATAAGACAAATTATGACTATTATGGTCCCAATGTTCATCTTCGAATTCCATACTCCAGGGACTATCGAGATTGATAGGGGAGCGGCAACGATATCTATCTCTTCTCTCAGAGAGAAATGCTTCTCTACCAACATTAGGAAGGAACTTATCATATCCTTCATTGAAGAACTCTCTTTCTTGGTCGAATCGAATTGGTCTCCCATCTTTGTGAGGCCTATCATAGAACATATTTTGATGATCAAGAAAAAATATGTCATCATTAGTTTGCTTTCCAGGCTCGATTCTGCCCCTCTTTCCTCTCCATTGAATGCTACTACCCCTGAGATCTTTGTACTTCAAAAGCGATCTCCTGGACTGCCCATGGGGAAAAGAAATCATGTCCCTAGGAGAGAGAGGTCCTTCGCCAAAATCCCAATCTTCATCCAAGCCATATTTATCATAAATTTGTCTTTCATGAAAGTTTTCTTCAGTCCAGTTCCTTCTCTGCAGTGATTCTGCTTCATTCCTAAAGCTCTCATCATTCCTGAAACGTGGATTTTTTATGCGAAGATCCTGTGAATGGATCTTGGCAAACCTTTCACCCCCATATCGACTAGAAAATTCTCTCCCCTGATCAGACGAGAAATTGTGCTTATTATTATTACCAAAATCACCTTCTCTTTCCATCTTGTGGAGTCGCCTTTTCTGATACCTCCTCCCTTCCCAAACTGGACTTCTACATGTAGAAAAATGCCGGTAATTATCTTGTTTCTTTACAACATCATTACTTCTTGGGCTCTTACAGTCAGGTGAGTCAAGTTCAAGTAGCTTAGCCCCAGAAGATTGCCTACTTAAAATTCTATCAGATGCTTCAGGTAACTTATACACGCTATCTTGGGATGCCTCTGACTCACTTTCAGAACAGGACAGTGTCAATCTAAAATGACTTCGCTCTCCACCTGATACTTCTATTTCAGCTACATGTGCATCTGACTTACAAATAGCCCCTCCATTTTCTTGCTCTGCCTTCACAACAGTTTCAGTTGGTTTAGCAATGTCTTCTGAAGATTGAGCATTCACGTTATGATGATTGTCAGGATCATCAGGAGAAAGATTCATTTCATTAGACTCTGAAACTGGCAGTGGATTCCTGTTCAAATAAAAACAGACATTGTCAGTTCTAAAGAGAAAACTAAAATTCACAAGCCATCATTTAGAAATGTGATTAGCAGTTTTATTTTTGCTGTAAATCTCACAAAGAAACATAAGCGAGCCCAAAAAAAATTAAGACTTTGACATAATTGGAATTGAAACATCGAGACAAAAATCAATATTCAATCAGTATCCCTTAGAGGGAGAAGACCTTAAATCTTTCAGCGATTCATCTGCACTGGAACCATCAAACTCATGGACATCTTTTGCATCATCCACATTTAAATTTGTAACTGTTGATGATCCAATCCCTTCATTGTCCGTATGGTGAAGTTTGTCCTCACAGGAGCCACAGCAATCCTCGTCATGATCTTGCACATTTATCTGCTCCATAAGTTAAATTGTGTGTTAAAATAGTAGTTCCCATTATAAAAATACATAAAAACTTAACCAACAACATCATACCTGTATCACAACATCTGAATCCCAATCCTGGGGATGACTTACATCCATTTTAGATGGTCGTTCACCTGTGCCATCTTCAACCTGAATTGCTCTGCCTTTAGGCTGAACAAATAAAAAAGAGGAGTCACCTGACATTAGTTGGCAAAAATTTCAACAACAATGCCTGTCAGGAGGAGACAACAAGAGTTAAATATTACCAATCCCAACAGCTTCTCTCCGGCATTTGCAAATTGTGATGATGATCCAGCTTGAACAATACCTTCATGTGCTCTCCCACTCCCAGGTCTAATCTCGCAAGCCTTGCATCACACAAAGACAACATAACTGAAATCCAATACCTTACATCATTTGACAGAAGCATCTATCACCTAAAAATACTGGAAAAAAATAACTAACCTGAGAAAGGTGCGAAAAATCATAATTGTTGAATCTGTTCTGCATATACAACTGTTGGCGTAATTGCTCCTACAATAAAAATAAATAAACTAAATCAAATTCAAATTTCAGAGAGTCCAAATTCAAGTGAAATTATCACAATGATATACATCTAAAAGTCCTATGGGTTCTTTTCCTGATTGCTAACTATATAGCATTTTCCTGTTCCCAAGCATGTTTGCTTCTTCTCTCCCCCAAACCCCAAAACAGAAATATGAAGCCGTAGGCATGATTCAAGCATGTTCTTTTAGAAGCCTAGAAAGGTGAACAAAAAATCCACAACAGTGGCAAACTCAAGAATTCATCCAGAGAATATTCATTACGACTATTTACCAGGGAGATGCAATATTTTTTCCAACTGTCCTCATCAAAACCAAAATTGAAGAAATCAGATATATCTACTCCAGGATGCTTCCACCTTTTTTCTTCAAATGAATCAATATTTACATCGAAAATAGTCCTGCAGTAAGAACAAAAAAGATGGTTAAGTTATGAAGTAATTACTTAGAAGCACATCTAAGATACAAGGACTAAGAATTTTAAATTGTTGATGAATCAAGCAAGCACTATTAGTCACCCTTAATTGTCTACCCTGTGCCACATTTCAACCCAACAACTGTCACATGTACTTGCTCCTACCTTGATTCATTTTACCTGGCATATATACTTATATAGCCATGACCAGCCTACTAATAGATAAATAAACAGGGATAACGAGCTCAGGAACATAGTTAACTGAACTTACCTATACCATGGAAGTGTAAAACCATATCCACCATACGATATGGCAGAATTGGTTGAAGACAGAATGCTAGTAAGTTGACAAGTGTTTGAAACCTTATGTTGCTGGTGTCGGTTATCTTCCCAAGAACCCCTGACCGACAGGGAAGAACTTGACCCCATACCGAAAGTTTCAGAAACTTGGTACTGCAATACAATACCATTAAAAATTATTCTGCTATCAATTAGCATTCCTGGAAATAGAATACTAGAACAGCAAATAATTTGGAGGAGCAGAACTTTTATTTTTCATGGCTTCTTCGTTAAGACAAGAATTAAATAAATTGATAATATAGTATGATAAAACAAACATCAAAAGAAGGAAAGGAGAAAACAGGGAGGTAGAGGAACATTTAAACTGCTCATGTAAAAGAATATTTGTAAAATCATGTAGCTAAGCAGTATTGTCTTCAGTTCTGCTAACTTCTCAACGAAAATAAAAGGAGATTAGCACGGGATTCTCAGCATCTTCGATTATGGTGGTCTCACTCATCAATTTAACACAATGAAAGCAAGTTAACTGACAGGGACATGAACAATATCCAAAGTACAAAATTCAATTGCCATAGCCATCAATATGGAGCCAAAATGAAGATTTATTCCAGAAGCTTATGGAAAGCCAATTCGGTACCTTGTTACTATGGTTGACTTCACTCCCTCGCTCACCTCCATAGTTACCAGGATTCAATCCATTCTTACTATAACATTTTCTGACACACAAAGATTCATCATCGCCCTCACCCTCCTCAAGGGAATCTCGATTTCCATTTCCACATGCAGCAACTGAAAATCCTTTGCAATCCTCATCATTCAAGACTATATTGAAATCATCCTCGCTATCACTCATACAATCATCTGAATTGGACGATTTTCCGCAGACTGAATTCAATAACTCAGAATTATCCTTATCTTCATCCTTAACTTGCTCAACGTTGCTATCAAAGTCACAGTCTCCCCCCTTCAATCCTGGTTTCTCCTGTGGTTCCGCGTCCATACCCGATAAAAAATTGATTGAAGAACTTGCCTGGCATTCAACATCCGCGTATATATCGCCAAAATCATCATCAGCATCCATTAAATCACCCATTTCTTCAGGGAAACGTGAAATTAAAGGAGGTAACAATGATCTAAATCCTCCGGCGTTGCTGGGGATTGAAATCCATTGAAAAATGGAGGAAAATACTGGCTGAAGTGAAAATGGAAGGATGGATTAAATTGACAATAGAGAAATTCAATGGGAAGTGATGCAATCTGGAGGCCTAACTGCTAAAACCCTAAACCCTGACGGTAATTGTCCACATAGCGCTTTTGGAAACGACCTGTCGTTTCAAGTTTGGGCTGGATTTGATTATCGATCGTATGCCATAGCCCACAAGTAAACAAACGTCGCCGTTTCAGATGTGGTGAGGTCCAAACACATTGTCATTTCCGAACAAGTTCAAAAACTGCAATTTATGTATGCGATTAACACAGGATCTTTTAGGGTGCACCAGGTCCTTTGGCCTTCAACCCATCCAAGGGCATGCATTTTCAAGTGTTGCATACTTTTAATTTTTCATCAAGTTAATATTTTTTCAAAAATTGTGAGCTAAGGAAGGAGAGAGGATTTAAAGGACTCAGTGCACCCAAAGAGTATCTTTAGTAGATATTGGAGTCTATGTTTACGTGTCACATGAAATAGATTAGAATATTCATGACAATTCTATAGTCTTAGAAATAGACAATCTGATTATATAAGTGTGCTACACTAGCAAATAGAAAGAGTTTTTTACAAAAGTGCAATTAAATAATAATTAATTTGATGACATGGTCTTTTATTTTATTGTTTACATGTAGAAGATCAAATAGACTATAGTCTACATTTATTGTGCCAAATCATTCAGAAGAGAAAAAATATACTATCTAATTCAACAATATTTTTTAGTTCATGGTCTATTTTTACTTATGTGTCAAGACGAATTAACACCTGACATTTTGTTGCATTTCTCTCCCTTGCTAATTTGTTTATTGCTCATAACTTTTCAATTATCTCATAATGAATGGTATACGAGTCGAACTCGAAATATTAGCATCGAAAAAATATAAAACCCGGCATCTTATTTTTCTGATATATTAAGTGTGTGTTTAAGTCAGCTATTTTTCATAAAGTACATGAGAGTTTTGTGGGAATTTAGAAAACAATTCTGTCGCGTTAAAAAAAATAACCACAAATATGCTCGAAGAATATTATTTGATAATGTAATCATATTTTTCAAAATTTTGAAATATCGTTATGCACTTTAAAATCCTCTGTTCTTTTGATTTAGTGTTGTGGTTTATTTCATTACTTCTAGCAAGTGTTTAGGTGGAACCGGAGTAGTGATTTACAATTCTATGGTGCACTCTATTTGGATCGCTTCTAACTCATAAGTTTCAAAGTCTTGTGTTCCATTATTTGTTGTTAACATGTTTGATTATGTGGATACCTTGTTTCGCTTTTGTTGTTGAATTATGTTAATCAATAGAATTACGTAACATTTTTCAAAATGTATGATAGTTTTAGCAGAAGAAAATCACAAGTATAATTATCTACATGGCACGTTGAAGTTTAATATTAACAAAGTAATGGGTAAAATAAAAACAAAGTCATCATAATCCTATGCAACATTACCTGATATGAAACATACATTATATTCTTTTACATATCACATTATTAACAATTAAACTCTAAGCAAAACTATTTTATTTGTCGTAAACAGAAGAAAATATTAATTAAATTTAGTATGTCTAGTCCCTCTGGGACCAATTCGGAATGTTAGTTCAAACTGGTTTGTAAGAAGCAACGGATCTCCTCTTTTGAACAAAGTAAAATACTATAGCCATTATCACCAAACCCGCAAAAAGGACCGATCCTGCAAACAAGCCAAGGTATCATAAATGTCAATTTAGATGATATTTGTGTTGAAAAAGTGTGAAATGAGCAGTTTTTATTGGAGACAATTTACGTGTTTTTGCTTATAAAAAATATGAAGTATTTAATACTCTCCACAACTGTTGAGTATTTATTATGTAACTAAATATTTTTCTCATTTTAATTATATAATCATTCATAAATGTTCAACTGCTGTATTGCAAGAGAATATTAAATACTTGATGTTTTGTATAAAATATTGTTTTTACGATTGTATTTATTTATGATTTCCATAAACTATAAAAGCATTTCCAATAGCTTATCAGTTTCACTAATTATCTTAACATATAGAAAGGAATAAACATCAAATTTAAAAATTCATTTTTAGTAACTTATCTAACACATTTTCTATATTCTATGAGTCATCATTGATCGTAGACAATTTTTATTTTATTGTCTTATTTAGACAACCAAGCAGACAATATCTATATTAATTAGAAGTTGACAACCAAATAGACTATTTATTATTGTTATCTTATAAATACACATTGTTTATTTCTAAGAGCATTTCCAATAGAATGTGGGTTCCATGATTATGTGGCATAGGAAATAGACATTGAAATTGATTGTGTTGTAAAATAAACACTACAAAATAAAATATAGTTACAATAGATTGTCTATTTGAGTGTGGATTATGATTGTTTGAATGTAATTTAATATTAAAAAATTAAATAATTTCCTTAATAAACTAGATTAATATTAAAATAATATAAAATTAATTGCACTAGCTTCTATTTAAATGTCTATTTGATCGTTGTACTCTGGGTGACTTCATCAGCTAGGTTGGGTGTGTTGTCATCCCTTGGTGCATTCTCACCTTTTCTTGGTTGCTTCATTAACCAAGAGTCTTATCTCACCCGAGTGTCACTTTCCACTATTTGCTTTGTGTATTTTCCAACTTTATTTAGCAGTGTAATTTCTTTCTAACATACGGAGCCTCCAATTCTTTATTTATAGCTTCTTCGGATGTTATATATGTTGATATGATTAATACCATTTTAACTTAGTATTTAATTAATCAAAATATAATAACAGTGTTTTGTCGTCTTTAGTTATAATCATCGAAACTAAACTCAACAAAACTAATTATGAACTTACCTACAGCAGCATACTTTATTTCCCCCTCAACTGAATTTGGACCTACATCCATTTACAATTTTCATTAGCATAATAAAACCAAGACAAATAATAACGATTTTCTCAAGTTTTACTTTGATTTTCGTGCATGAGAATATTAATGGATATGTGTGTTAGAGTATCTCTACACCGAATGAATATATTCTATTAGAGTATAACAATGAGAAGGAAGTTTTTGTAAAAAGTAATCACAACTAAATTGGATGTCTATTTGGTTGCAATTCGGTAATATTAATCGAGCAACTAGAACATTCACAATCACCAACAGAAATTTGTCACTAAATGCCAGAATCTTGGTTCTAGTGACCATGAACCAATTTAAAATTGCTATTTTAAACTGTTTTCCAATAAAATTTCAAAGCATATCATTAAACATTATGGAGAATCAAAATGTATCATTCAAATTCAAATTTACTATTTTTAAAAAATGTTTTAGAAAAATATTTTTGAAACAGCAGTTGAAGAGTAATTCCAAACTAGTCGTATATTTGTCATCAAATGATTCTATTAGTACTAAATATATCTTTTTTGCCATTAAAATTAGTTCTTTTCAACATATAATCCATTCAATTTAATTGAGTTCACTTCAGTTCAGAATTTATCAGTTCAATATTTATTTAATAAATTTTAGTTTATTTTCAATACTTATCCAATAAGTTTTAATTTAGTGAAGTATTTATTGTTTCAGTTCAATTCAATTAACTTTGAGTTTCTAGATTAAGGTCATGTTCTCTTCAACTTCTAAAACCTGAACTGAACTTAATTGAACTGAACTTAATTTGTTTACATTACTTTTTCAGTTAAAATTAATAGATCGACTTGAACAGAACTTAACTGAACTGAACTAAATTGAAGGTGAAAATAAGAGGGGCTAAGTTAAGATTGACATAATTTAGATACCTTTGCTACGAGCAGAATCAAAATGAGTACTATTAACGACAAGCCTTCCATTGCTGCAACTGCTCCGCGCATCATCACCGTAAACACATAACCCACCGCCGTCCTCGCACGACTCACAAACTCCATCACTACTCCTCCACCGCAACTTAAACCCATATCTCAACACTCTCCCAAAATCCTCCGCCAAATCCCCATTTCCCGCCGCCTCACCACTCGCCGGGACCACCGCGCTCGACTCGCAGTAGCTCCGCCAATCAAATTCCGGCACCGCCCCCTCCCGAAACACAAACGACCTCTTCTGGCCATTCGTCAAACACCTTATCTGCATCACAGAAGGCGGGTACAAACTGCAATTGTAGAAGAAATAAAACATTTCATTGCCCAAATCACTGTAATTGAACGGCGAATGATTTGTTGCAGAGTTGATTAAAGAGAAATTGGTGGGTAGTTTTGGGCAGGTTGAGTTTTGGGGGAAATTAAGGGAGAGAGTGAGGGATTTGTTGGGGTAATTGATGTGTTTGATTGGGTAATTGTTGTTATTTGGGAGATTAAGGACTGCATTTTGATCGATGCATGAAATGTTGAAGCCGGGATAGCCGCAAAATTGATCGGAATTTGGTGTTTGGCGCCAAAAAGGGTAGCTGATTTTGATTCCGTTGCCGCAATCGAAGGATGGGCACTGGGGATTTGGGGGATTTTGTGAGTTTCCGCCATTGATGGAGGTGGATAAGAGGAGAGAGGTGAAGAAGATGATGGTTATTGAACCCATTTGATTGAGGGGAACATTGAGTTGAATTTGGGATTAAATTCATGTTGATTGGAGTTGATTGTATAATTTGCATGGGTATGTCATTTGTGAGATTTTTAATTGAGTTGGTTTGCTGAAATGAATTTTAAAATTTGTATAGTCAACGGCGTAAGTAGAGTGGTAGATGCATTATTGGAATAAATTATGAACCAGTTGTTAAATATTGTTTGTTGATTATAGAAGAAACAGAGAAAAAAAATGAGGTGTTACGTTGTGTTTGATAGATTATGATGATCTATTAATGTAATAAAATATGATGAGCTATTGATGATAAAGAAAATTTAATTTTATTATATAACCAGGGACAGCGCCAAGGGGTGGTCTGGTGTGGCCGTTGCCACACCTTAACGGCCAAAACACCTGATAGTTGCGATATTTTGCCACACCTGAGCTTGTTGGCGGCTTTAATGGCGTAAACCCTAAAAAATGAGAAAGAACAGAAAACGAAGGGGGGAGATGGAGAAAGAAAGGGCCAATTAAGTCAAGGAAACGGCATCGTTTGTTTTAATGCACCTGTTTTCATTTTAATCCAGCTCCAGCCCACCAATAACTAAGCCCAATTACCACTTTTAACTCCTCAAATTTTCAAATTAACTTAGTTTATAATTATTTCAATTTGGTAAAAGCTATCACTTCATTATTCATATTTGAATTTAATTTCCCATTTTATGATTCATATGATTTATTGTGACAAATTTAAATTTATAATTTATTTTTGGGACTTTTTCTTATTAAGAATATAGTTTCTTAAATTGAAACAAAGTCAAGCTCTAATTAAAGGTAAACAAACATAAAATCTCCCTAATAGATAAAAG
>CAOJBJ010494737.1:0-11486 GCA_948291685.1 Euphorbia celastroides | reverse complement strand
TTGTAAAAGTTACTAGATTTGATAATGATAAAAATTACAAAATTATTATAATTTTTGTTATTATTTAACTTTTTCAAGATAATAAAATATTAAAAATATTTAAAAATATTAATATAAATATTAATATAATTTAAAAATATTCTTCTTCTTCTTCTTTCCGTCTCTTTTCTGACGAGATTTCATCCTCAATTTCAGTTTGAATTCAGTTGTTCTTCAACTTCAATTCCAACTTATGTTTCGATTCCGATTTTTAATCAAGTTCGACTTTCATTTTTTTTGCTTGATTTTTCTGCTTTTTTTTTTTGTTTTGAGATTCAATGGTGATGAAGATGTTGCCATTGTGATGAAGATAATGATGTTTAAAAGGATGCACACAAGGTGTTCGATAAAATGCTTCTATAGTGCGAATGACATGTATAGTATATGTAATGACGATGTATTGGTTGTTTAATATGTGTAATGGATTCTTCTTCTTCTTTCTCAAATCAGAATTGAATTTGCTAATATGTAAGAGATATGTATTGTATATGTATATCATATGTAATGGATTTTGTAAAGTTTATGCAATAACTATGTAAACCATTTCAGAATTTTTATGTAAAACATATGTATTGGCAGTGTAAATCATATGTAATGGATTTGTAAATATGTTTATATTATCAAAACAGTTCGAAAATATTGTTCTTTTTACATTATCAAAACATTTCGAAAATATTAGTTATGTAATGAATATGTAATAGATATGTAATGTATATGTAAGTGAATGCGTAATAAGATGTTTTTACATCTATTCAACCAGTTCGGAATAATATGTAAATTAAATGTAAAACATTTGTATATGCAATGTAAAGAGTATGTAAAACATATATGTGGACATGTCATTTTTGTAAATATGAAACTTGAATAGATACTTGGTGATAATAGTTTTTGTGTTTTTGTTATTTATATAATAAATTTGAGTTAGTTTTCATTCTCTTTAATCAAAAGTTCAATTCTATATATTTTTTGTTAGTTATCCGAAATGTACGTTATAGTAAAAAAATTGTGAGAGAGAATGAAAAGTAAAAGAAACTTCGTGTAAAAAAATAAATAGAGATAATTGAAGAGGACAACGAATCCAGAACAACGGATTTTTCCCATTTTGCAAGTTCTAAATACAATAAAATATGTAATCAATAATTAACTTTCCATGTATGGTAATATATAATTCAAGGACCATTAAAAAAATATGCATAAATTACAATGATGAGGAGAAATCATTTGGATTTGGATGTATGGAACAACGAAAAAGTTTCTTCATCTATTTGTCCGGCAAATTGCGTTGGGAAGAAAAGAAAAAAAAAGATTTTCTGAATTTTAGTTTTAGAATAAAGTTGAAAATTAGGCTAAACTAAAATTTCGGGAAAGACATTCCAACTAAATCACGAAGGAAAATGGCAATTAGACACTGGCAAAAATGATATTAATATTTCTAATAAAATCATGTTAAATTTTTGGATTTTGTAGTTATATGGCATAGCATCTAGGTCCTCAAAGCTCAACAATTTCGAATTCCAAAAACTATTTGTTAAATTAAAATTTAACATGACTAGTAGAATAGGCATATGTTCTATCCGCTTTAAGTGGATGAGTTATTTTTTTATAATAATCACATGTATTCTGAACCCACCTTTAACGGGATCTGACTAATCCTGCTCGATCGGGTTGCGGATTAAGGCTTAAGTCTCCCAGCGAGTGGTGGGGTTCGAGCCCGTGACCATCAAATCGCCTGCAGCTCCACTCTGTCAACCGAGCTACCACCCGTTAGTAATTGCATGAGTCATTCTCATATATATATAGCAGTGTCAAGAATAATACAAGCATCGCGATTAAACTTCACTGGTTAACTTAAACTGCTTTTAGTGCCATCATTAATGCTTTTTTGTGAGCACTTAAATGATAATATTTTTCCTTTTTTTCTTTTTGGTTTTATATTTGATAATATTAGAGTCCTCTTTTTCAGCCTTAACTTGATTAAAAAAATTGTTTCATGGTTCTTGATCAAGATCTAAATATAGATTGTTACATGTGGAAAACAAACAATGACAAAAAGTGATATATAAATGATACTGATTACGCATTAACGCAAGCTAATTATTTTTTTTAAATGGACTTATATATTCGCTTAACTATCAAGTCCAACGCAATCTACATAAACAAAGCCATACGATCAACACATTTGTTGCCTTCATCGTAGGGCCGTAAATGAACCGAGCCGCTCGCGAGTCCTTCGATGCTCGGCTTAAAAAAAGCTCGTTCGAGCTCAATTCATTAATAAATGAGCTTGTTCACGAATAAAATTCTAAGCTCGGTTTTGTAAACGAATCAAGCTTGAACAATGATCATTCGGGCTTGAAAGCTCGTGAACAAGTTCAATAATAGGCTCGTAAATTAGCTCGTGAAATTATTTTAGTTTATGATAGAAAAATGTAAAATTATGTAAATATGTAATGGTAATTGAGAAGATAAACGAGCTTTACTATCAAGCATAATTCGAGTTCGGATCGTGAACATGTAATTGAGCTTAGTTATCGAGCCAAGCTCGAGCTCAACTCGTGAACACTTAATCGGGCCTAGTTATTGAGCCGATATCGAGCTTTTCATTAATATGAAATTTTTTTCAAGTCGAGCTCAAACATGAAAATGAATTTGGTTGATAAACGAGCACGAGCTCGAGCTCTACAATAGCTAGTCAAGCCAAGCTTGAACTTTGAATGTTCTAGCATGGCTCGGTTCATTTACAGCCCTACCTTCACAATAGAAATAATTGTTGGCTCGGTTCATTTACGGACCTACCTTCACAATAGAAATAATTGAAAACAACCCTCCATTCACTTCCAAATCTCCTTTTCGCTAGACAACAAAGACGAGTTTACTGTCAAATAATTGGTTCTCATATCAATTATCACATATCAATTATCATATAGAAAAGTGAGATATTTTATGGTATTTACAACCCCTCTAACACAATATAAATAAGGGTTTCAAGAATCAATGCAAAGCAAGCATCCAAAGCATTCTTCTTTCAATTTCTCTTCTTGTTCTTGTCTTTGTGGTGCTTATTAATTTCAACAATGGCAGCATATGATAGAATGAAGGAGCTAAAAGCTTACGACGAAACAAAAACAGGCTGCAGAGGCCTTGCCGAGAGAGGAATAACCGAACTCCCTCGATTTTTCCATTGTCCACCCGAAATTCTTTAAAAGTATCCAAACGCTCCTGCAAAACTTTCCAAAAGCATCCCTGTTATTGATCTCCAAAATGTTCATAAAAGTCCGGCTTTTCGCCAAGAAATTGTTGAAAAAATAGGAAAGGCTTTGGAGGAGTGGGGATTTTTTCTGTTGATCAACCATGGAATTCCCGAAAGTGTACTTGCTGAGGCGTCTGCTGGAGCGAAAAGATTTCACGAGCAAGATCCTGAAATTCGAAAGAAGTATTATACTCGGGATGTCACAAAAAAAGTTGTTTATAATGCCGGCTTTGATTTGTTTAGGGCAGCAAATGCTGCTTGGAGGGATGCTATCATGATCCATAGGCATCCTAATGGTGCTACTCCCGAGGACATCCCAGTTGCATTCAGGTAGGTCTTGCTTGAAACCGTAACAATTTGTGACATAAAAACCAATAAAGACATGAAAAAACACAGTTAAAATTGGATGATTTCACCTTTTATTAACAATGGAAAAACAGACTGAGTATGTGGGGGGAGAACAAGGTTCGATTCCCACGATATACATTTGTTGCAGAGCCTTAACTGTAACTAAGTCTCGAACAAAATATTTCAATAAAGACACTTGTAAATATTACTAGAAAAACAATGCAACAGATTCATCTGCTCCCTAAATTGGTATACTCCAATAAATTTGTGGCACATGTCCCATTTACAAGAGAAATCCTTTTAATTTTGATAATAATTGAGTCCAACGATTATTGGGTGCACTGCATCACACTGACAACGATTTCTTGACCATTGTTCTTCAAGATGAGGTTGGTGGCCTTCAAATTCTCAATGATAAACAATGGGTTGATGTTCCTCCACTTCCCGACGGGTGATATTATGCAGGCAAGTCATCAAAACTTAACTTTATCATGTTTCTTTTGGTAGCACGGGAACTACAAAGATAAGGCAATTTTTGGGTTTCGTGTCTGAGGATTCCTAGCTAGTGCTTTTATTTCTGTAAGAGAGAAAGGGTTAGAGAGGTTTTGATGCATAAGCTAGTTGATATTTTGGTGGGGGAATAAAAAATAATTCATATATAAGTGGAACAAATGTATCGGCTTTTGCTGACATATGGCAGAGGGTGATGATGAGTGCCTTGTGCGGGTTTTAGATTTTTCATAGAGGCGAGAGGAAATATTATAAATACCTTTGAAGATCTCACACCAAAAATAAAAAAAATAGAAATAGTATATTAAAATTGACCTTCAAGGCTTCAACTCAAGCTGTTAAGGTAATTAATTTTGTGTCGGATGGGATCAGTCCAATTTTTATTCAATCAACTATTAAACACCTGCACAAATTCTATATACGCTATGCTTGGACCTTACATGGTTTCAAAAGCCTTGGGACTAGAGATAGAGAGTTTAAGTCCTGATAACTCAATTTGTTGAATTAAATTTCAATACTTTTATTTTTCACACTACACGTTAATATACTATTATAAAGAAATTATATATTCTTACATTCATAAATTTATCCCTATAATTTTATTGCACGCATAATTATGGAGTTTGATTTGTGATTTTACAGCTTATGTCAAATGATAAGTTCAAAAGCACAGATCACAGGGTGAGGATTAACGGCGATGCAAGAACATCAATGGCATTCTTTTTTAGCTCAAACGAACAACCAAACCCGAGACTCTATGGACCCATCAAGGAACTATTATCCGAAGACAATCCTCCAAAGTATAGACCGGTCACTCTCAAAGAATACACAACCTTCTACACAGCTAAAGGCCTCAATGAAGAATCTGCACTATTGAATTACAGGCTTTGAGTGAATAAGTTAAATATATTATGATGATTATGTTTGGTTTTTGTGTGAATTTTGTGGAAATAAAACTAATAAGTAATGTTTCTTCTCAAGCCACCTCCACGCGGGTTGTCAGGAATGTTGGAATTTGAGTTTCGGATTTTGCTTAGGTTGTTGGGGTGCCAACTTAGTTGGGATGTCGGTTCAGTTTTCTTAGCTCAATTTCGTTTCAGAAAGAGAGTGGGTGCAATAAAACAAAGAAATGTATTGTTTGAGGGTTTTCTTCTTTTGCTATTTTAATTATTTTCTTTTTGTTGTATATTGTTTGATCTGTCTGATATAGACATTTGTGATAATAAACTTGAATTTGTTGAGGTGCTAAGAGAAATTGATCTAGTTTGTGCAATTCACAAAATTATAATCCAATGATGCAAACACTTTGTAAAGGCATAATGATTTGAACGAGACATGCTGCATTAAGTTAAAAAAGGTTCCATTTTTTTAAATTATTTGATAAAACTAGTATGCTAATATTTTTATATTGTGTGTGGTTGAAGTTAAAAGGAACTTGAGTTTTTGGGACATTAACAGAACTTCTCGGATATGAACTAAACTTTTTTCTCAAAATAAATTAAAGATAACAAAGTCTAAATCTTTGATTTCAATGATAAAGGGTTAATTGTGACCTTATAAAAAAAGGCAACTTAAACGTGATCTTTTATTTCGTCCTTTTTTTGGCAAATTGCATATGATTACTAACTTTTTTTCTTTTTCCCCTACTCTTATAGGGTACGAGTTTTTTTAGATGCTGAAGTCGGATATGAGTTAATAAATAATGGTTAAAGCCTTGGTCAACGATACTGCTTTTGTAAATAATGATATTTGTTGTCTCCAATACGCGTTTCTTACTAGAAGTACTTGATTCAATAACGCAAAAGGATTCATAATAACATTCGAGCCTGCATTCCTAGTGTTGCTATACAGAGGTATGCCTGGCAAGTACATTAAAGTCAATTGTAAAGTGGTAATTAAGCATTAGGCCGTATGCCCGTATCCCATATGGAATAGTCTTTATAGTCTTAAAGAGTGTGAGATTTTCTGGATTATAAAAGTTGCGTTATATCAAAGTTGTGGTGATAAAAGTTAGATTGCCGAAATATAAAATACTAACTGAAATAGAATTAGACGCTCTTTTTCCTAACAGATACAATCTATTCCTACCAATAAAAAAATGTCAAGCATATAGATTTAAGGTCTCTCAACCAAATTTTCCAAGCTTACCTTTTGACTTCACAAGGTTTCTAAGGTTAATGGTCTGAATTTCCTCTAGGTCTCATGAACCAAAATCTTGTGTTAAGTGTGGTTAAACATTTAACTTAAAGTTAATAGGGACAAACAACCAAATATCCCTAAATTTGAGAAAACCCAAATGCGCTACGCCACCCTAAATCATTAATTATGATTCTACGCTACTTTACCATCTATTTATCTGAAATGCAATCCCAACTCCATTTCCCATTTCCCAACCAATATGTTTTCTCTCACCTGCCAAACCTCTCACCGGAAAAAGGTTCCCACCGTCGTCCCCCTTTCTCATCGTCACCCACAACCCCTCCCTTGTCACCGTCGCCTACCAGATCTCGCCGCCACAGCTTCTTCCCTATCTCACAGATCCACCATCAAATCTGGCTACCATCCTCGAAATCACCACTGTTGCCGCCGTCCCCTCAATTAGAAACTTTCATCGTAGCTGCCGTATTACAGATCTCGTCGACGAACTCTCACGCTACCGCCAGATCTCGCTGGATTTCTTGATCTTGCCGACCATATCTCGTCCACCATAAATCCCGTCGCCCACAAATCCGTCACCGACTCGCTGTTCAAATCTTGCCGTCGACACGCCATTCAGATCCATCACCGCCCACAGATTCGGTTTTCCGCCGCCGCCGTGGTGTTGCTTTTCTTTTTTATTATGTTGGTTTTTTTATGTATATATTATTATCTTCAATTGTGTTTGTGTTGGTGAATATGCATATGTTTGCACTTGGGTATGTGATATATGCTTTGGTTTCATTCATTTCATTTGAGATTTCTAGTTTGTGAAGGTGTTTTAGTTTCATTTTGTGAACTTATTAAAGAGCCCTCTTCAATCCAAAATAATCTACAATGTTCTATAATTATCAATAATGTCATTTTATAAACCTATAATGATCTATAATGTCATTTTGTTAATCTATAATGATCAATAATGTCATTTTATAAATCTATAACGATCTATAATTTCATTTTGCAAACCTATAATATTTTATCCTATAATGATCTATAATGTCATTTTGTGAACCTATAATGATCTATAATGTCGTTTTTGTAAATCTAAAAGATCTATAATGATCTATAATGTCATTTTACAAACCTATAATGATCTATAATGTCATTTTACGAACATATAAGGATCTATAATGATCTATAATGTCATTTTGCGAACCTATAAGGATTTATAATGTCATTTTGTAACCTATACGACATTATATAAAAATTATATAACATTATAGATCATTACTATAGCATTATAGATCATTATAGATAAATTGTATAACATTATAGATCATTATAGAAAAAATCTATAACATTATAGATCATTATAGGAAAAATCTATAATCCGAATATTTTTTTGAAAAAATATTTCGAATTTTTTTCGTTAAAAGTATGTCATCATGGATCTTGTTTTAAAGATAAAAATAAAACAAACAAAATATTCTAAAGAGCCGAGTCCAAAAAATCAACTGTTTGAGAGATATAGCGATCGAAAATCAAAATTAATGAATAGACAAAAAACTTATAGTGACATATGGAGAGAGAGAAGGAGGGTACAGAAAAATGACAAAAAAAGAGGTAAAACCACAAATAAGTAGTTTAAGGTAAGATATTTAAAAATAAGTATGAGTTTTATGTAAAGTTAATAATATTTTGAAAAATTGAGTATATGGTATAATTTCCCAAGTTAAAATCCTTAGTACACAACCTATCTCCTCTCGGTGACAGGATGTTCACTCCTCACAATTTCAAAGTTGTCATGTGTGAGTTCGTGATACTACAAGTTTGAATTTTCTCTAAGTCTCATTAACATTATTATGTTTTAGTTTGGACCTAAACTCATTTGAAAATAAACTTCAAACTCACAATCAATAAAAGTTAATGAGGTTGTAATAAATATATATTGAAACAAAAATGTAATAATCTGCCTATCCAAGAAGGTCACGACGGAAAACTGTCAATAACATATGTACAAGAAAGATCTTATCCTCCATTAATGGAAGAGAAGAAAAAATAATACTGGACTTTTGTTCTAAAGAAGATGATGGTGCTGGTGAAAAGAGAGAAAAACTTATATATCTTTCACTTAAAATTAACTAACAAAATATCTTAATTTACTTTGTTAACAATAATAGCTTATGTGGCTTGTTTTAGTCCAAACATCAGTTAGTACTCCTTCCATCTCATAAATATGGTTGTTATACATCATTTTTATCATTTCAAAATAGTTGTCTTTCTCTATTTTCTATGTAAATTTTTCCTTCATTTTTCAAGTTTGCCCCTATCAATTGAAGTTTTGAAAACATAGTGGATAATTAATAGAAAGATAAATAAGTAAATTGCTCAATAAGTTGTTTGTTATTTTAAGAACTGTGATGTAGTTAAAATGACAAAATTTATAAGATGGAAGGAGTATAAAAGTACTAAATTAATCTACCAACTCTCCCAAAAGTGGGTTTTTATATTCGGTTCCGAGAACTTTGGAGTTCCCAAAATCTAATAGCCTTTAATGACTGAGACCCCACATCTTTTTAATTTTTTGTTAAGTTAAAAATGGTTGAAAAAACATGGGCCATTGATCTTGTTGGGAACTCCAAAGTTCCGGGATCCGTGTAAAAGCTCCCCCCAAAAGTTCCCTCCTAAGTTGTTGGATATCCCATCAATCTCCAACTAATTCCAGTACTTGTTCCCGATGAGCTCCATTTTTCCTTGTCAAAATTGTTTTCTAGAGCTGATTTGTCTTCCATTTTACTCTACAACCTTTAGATAGTGCCTAGACCTAGAAATATCATAATTTTCATCAAAATTTGAATTTTCTAAACAAATTATGTACAATAAAACAACACGTTTTCTTAGATAAAATTATGCTTATCACCCAACCTTAAATTAAAAAAACAAAAGTAAGCAAAAAATTCTTATTATTTATGGATATGGTCAAGCATCATTGACATTAGCATAAAATTTGTAACCCAATCAAGATATTTAAAAGGCCTTATGTCGGCTCATTCTAATCTGGGCTTTCCATTATCAATAAGTTAATTCTCCAGCCTGGTCCATGGATGGAAACAATCAATGCATTCTATAAGCAACACAATTTTGTTATTCTAACTATTGTATAACAAGGAGAGATTTTTCAAATTTAAGGCCTCTTTTATTTTCTGTAAAATATTTTTTTGAGAAAATATTTTCTGAATTCCGACATTTGTTTGACAAAAAAAAAATAAATCAATAAAAAATACTTTCCGAATCAATAGAAAATATTGTAGATAATAGGAAAATATTTTTTAATTTAAAAAATGATGAAAATATTTTCCTTTAGTTTTTCACCTCGCATCTTTTACCTCTTCATTAATATGCATCTACAAATTTACTACATTCTTCATCTCCCTACCATCATTTTCTCCCCCAAGCCACCACCACCGTTTCTCCAAGATTATTGTCACCACTTTTTTTTCACCATCACTACCACTTACTCCATCTCATTGTTACTGCATCACTATCACTGTTACCTCTATTACTTTACCACCACCATCACAACTTCATTATATGGTCACCACTACCACACCACCTCCACCGCATCACCATCACTTCTTTCACCACTCTACCACCACTTATTCCGTCATGTCACCACCGCCACTATCACCACTATCTCCATATCCACCTCCATCACCACTTTCACTCCACACCACAAACAACTCGCTATTGTCCTCACCAGCATCACACATCCGTTACTGTCACCATCATCACTTCTTCCACCACACTAACACCACTTTCTTTAACGCCACCATCACATTTACATCCATAGTTTATATTAATTTTTACATTTAAATTTTAACTCAAGCATAACTTATACTATAATATAATTTAATTTTTCTATGCAATAATTCTCATTATAGAGTTAAGATATTATATTACATTTTTAAATTTGTGTTTGAAAAATATTTTTCAAAAATATAAACAAACATCAGAAAATATTAATGTTTTATTTTCCTGCATGATATTTTTCTTTGCACAACATTTTCCCTTACACCTTATTTTCCTGCAAACAAACGGTAATTAGATGATATATTTTCAATTAACAATATATAGGTCAGAGTTCTTATAGTTCTAGTTGCTTCAACGAGAATAAAGATGGAAATATTCTCTTTGAACCAAAAATATCAAAACTCAATACAAACAAAAGATTTTTCATTTTGAAGAAACATGAACACTAATTTTACAGAAAAGAAAATTTAAGCTACTAACACAACAATTAAATGTGACATAATAGAAGAGGTAAATTTTTATAGTCTTATCGAATACATTTAAATTTGTAGTCTTACTAGTGCAAAGTGTTATTTTAGTTTCTTTAGTGATATTTCACTAATCATACATCTTATATAATTCTTAATTATCATAAAATTGATTGTCTACGTGTTAAAAAAAAACACTTGCACAATTTTTCATCTTTGTCGCAAAGTGGAGAATCGTGATAAAATATAAAGAAATTTTGGAACCATAATTGTAATGGGAAAAGAAAATATGTTTTTTTTTCATATGCCCATTTTACCCCTAATCTTTGTCTTATCATCTCAATAACTCAAATTCCAAACCAACTCAATTCACCAAATGGCTGACCGGCAAACAGAACTCAAAGCCTTCGACGAGACAAAAACTGGAGTCAAAGGGCTTGCAGATTCCGGAATCACAAAGATTCCCCGAATATTCCATCACCCCAAGTCTCAAGAATCTCCAGCAAGATCCCAAGATTCCAACTTCAAGATTCCAGTGGTGGATCTTGATGGAATCAACACAGATCCAAATCTGAGGGCTGAGGTAACTGCTCAATTGAGAGAAGCATGTGAATCTTGTGGGTTTTTTCAGGTGATTAACCATGGGGTTCCGTTGAGTTTTCTTGAAGAGGTTAGAGATGGAATCTACAGATTCCATTATCAAGATGTTGAAGAGAAGAGGAAATTTTATTCGCGTAATTATAATCGGAAGGTGCTTTTTAATTCGAATTATGATTTGTATAAAGCACCTGCTTGTTGGAGAGATACTTTGACTTGTGTTATGGCACCTAATCCACCGCTCCCTGATGAACTGCCACGTGTATGCAGGTAAGGGTGTTTTTCAATTATTGGAATTTGTTAAGTTGGAATATATTTTTTTTTAAAAA
>CAOJBJ010493756.1:0-13269 GCA_948291685.1 Euphorbia celastroides | reverse complement strand
GTCTTTTATATTGACTACAACATGTAATTTCTGATTGTAAGGCTTTGTTTGTTTCAACTTATTGACCAACGGCAGAATTGAACTTAACATAACTGAAACTTATAGAATAAGTATTGAACTGAACTGAACTGAAACTTATTGAAACTTATTTTAGTTGATTTAATTCATATAATTTACGTACACATAAATATACACGATATTTTTTATACTTAAAAAACAATGGCTACCCATTATGATTATGGTTTCTATTTCTCCATAATCTATATGTATTTGAGTATTTTTAATTCTTTAATTATTTAAATTTTATAATTATTCTTTAAGTATATTGATTGATTATGTCTGAATACAAATAATATTTATGTGCATAATATAAAAGAAGTTCAATGCATGTTTATTGTTACATTTTTATTAAAATTTGAAGTTAGTTGTTAATACGATTTTATTATTATTATTAAGATATATGTTAATATAAGTAAAAAAACTAAAACGTATTGAAATTTAAAACTCACCTAAAAATGAAGTTGAAAAGAACAAAGACAAATACTGAACTGAACTGAAACTTATTGAATAAGTACTTAACTGAACTGAAATTTATTGAACAGGTAATGAACTAAACTTAACTTAACTTAACTGAATTGAACTGAATGAAAAATAAGTTGAAAAAGAACAGAGCCTAATCATGCTTAGTTTTTATGCCACCTGAAGTGATTTGCCACAAGTCACAATGCATTCAACAAAGCCAAAACACTTAAGACCTTTGTTGTGCCGCGTCCTTGCATTGTTAGATAGTTTTTAAATGATAGCAAAGGTCTTGTTATCAAGGTTGAGACAAATCCGGTGTTTTGTCGTGTGTATGTTCGGTGTTTTAATTTCAGTGGGTTGCTTTGAATTTTTTCAGAGACGTCTATGTCAAGTCTGTGAATCATGCTTCATAACTTTTAGCTAATATAGCTGATTCTTCGACAGGTATGAGGATTAGCTTTATGTTTGTCCATCTTTGATTAAAACTGTAATTACTTCTAATTTGATTTAATGGATTATAAGTAAAAAAAGTCCGGTAAATCAATTTTTTATACAGAAAATAGTTTACAAATATTTATCATGTGATGTGGGCTTTCTAACGTTTGTGGGATCCCAAGCAAAACAAAATAAAGAATTTCAAAGTGAGTCCTCAAATTGAAAAATGCTAAATAAAATAATATCATTGTGGTTGAGATTTGAATTTCTAACCTTTTATTTCCTTCAAAAAGAATTTTACTAATTTATTCAAACCACATTTATATCTACATTCATCTTTTTTAAATAAATAATTAAAATACTGTACCAAAAAATTCGTTAATAGACTCTAGGCGGTTGCACTTCAGGCACACCACTATGGGCCAACCCTGGGGCTTTATGCATCTCTTGTACAACACAATGTTTTTTTAGTTTAATTGTTGAGTTTCATTTGTGCTTTATACCATCACCCTGTTGCATACGAAAATTCTCGTGGTGTGGATGTTGTAAAAATGCGGCATAAAGAGTTTGGCATGTGCGCTATAGACTGAGCTTATACCATGTGCATGATTCATGTTTAAGTGCAGTATAAAGCGTTCGAGACGTGTGCTTTAATTAGACCGAGCTTATACTACGTATACTATTTGCTGATTTTTGCAATCTAAGTGTTGATAAGCATTGTACAAAGCACAACTTCTGTACTTAAGGTAATCAATAGAGTTTCCCGCTGTATTTTATTGGAGTATTGACTAAAATTAAATCATGGGTTAATGTGAAATTCGGAATTGTATTTCCTTCCCCATTTATTTCTTGTACCATCTCCAACTCTACCATGTATTATCTCATATCGTTGATCACTTTATAATGTATAAACAAGTCAGAGGGGGCCCCTTTTTCGCAGAATATATTCTTAACTTAAGCTGACAGTTTTCCTTTTTAGCAGTTTTTATGTGTAATTTACAATGTAGTAAATGAGTTAGGGATTTACAAACAACAGTTTTTATATTGGTTCAGTCGCACCTACTCCAATCCCCAGAATTCTTTTTGAGTTTTAATCCACTAAAGATTCTTTTCACAAGTAGGAATCAAACCTTTACAATTGTTAATGGAATTCATTTTCCAAAAGTAGGATATACTACTAGGCTTACCACAACATTAGTTAAGTCCTTTTTACAAGATGAGATATACTCTAAATTCTCACCAGTTTAAAGCTAAGTCCCTTCTCCCCCTAGATTGAAAGATTTAGAAGTGTTTTTCTCTTTGAAACTTTAATCGGATTTCTTGGCGATGGAATAACCGATTGCTTTTAGCTTGAATTTGGTCGCGAGAGCTTAAAAGAATCAGTGACTTCTTTGGACAATAAATGCTACCGTTGGAGAACATTTAATCTTGATCATTAAAGAAGTTAAACTTGATGTATTTGGAGTCGTTGATTACTCTCTTCAACTCAATTAAATGCCCGTTGCATTTGTTGGGATTTGTTCGTCAATAGAAAATTAGTGGAGTACAGAATTTCGGTCTAAATTTGATCCGCGTAACATTTACCTGGGTCTGTGTTTTCCATGCGCTTTTTCACTGGCTACTTTCAAAAAGGTTGTTACTTTTTGTCTGTGTCAGCCAACTGTCTTTTGTCTTTTTTCGGTTTGCGGCTAATGATGTACACATGACTTTTGACTAGCATTAAATGCTTATTAATACTCCACATGAATTGTTATAAATGTATCCAGCTCAGAGACTGGATCTTTATTTCAGAGTGGGCTCTCTTTCTTGTCTTTGGGTTTTGTAAAGAAACTATAACTACCTTCATCTTCTTAATAGCATCTATTATTCATGGACTTTTTTTATAGGAATCCAATGTCGCAGGAGCCAAATATCCTAATCTTATCAGGACAGACTAATTTCTTCACTCCAAATTGTCTTGAGAGACATGAAAAACTTTTCTTTATTTGAAAAACTAGGCTTTTCTGAATGAGCTAAAAGTTCTATTCTTATCATCTTCATTCAAACTAATGGATTTATCAATTGATCAAAGATCAATTGGTTAAACCTTTATTATCTAAAGGCTGAATACATCAAACACCCCTTAAACTTGATAAAAAAAACCTGATGACTCCCTCAGCTTTGAAAAGAGTCTACTAACCCCCTAAACTTGGCTAAAATGCATCATTTGACCCCTTTGATCTTAGTTGGCAGCTGACATGTATCAGTTTGAAAAGTCAAGCAAATAGCGCCAAATTTCCTCTCCCCATTTGCTGGTTGAAGAAATCTAAACGTGGCACTCGGCTAAGAGAATCACCAGATGGCCTGCAGGGTTTATCATAGCCTCGAGTACAGCAGAACGAAGCTCGCTCGTAACTGAATCCGTTCATTTTGGCGGGAAATTTAGCTAGAGCTGAGTCAGCTTTTTTCTCTTTTTCGTCCCTGTAAACAGGAGACTTGATTGTATGCATTATCAGATAATACGAAATACAGATTTCATTCCTTTTTCAATTGCTTTACTCTTTAAATAGAAAACACAACCCCGCTGCCCCCTCATGTTTTCTGGCCAAACGAGGCAAAATTTCAAACCCCTGCTGCCCCACGTGTTCACTGACAAAGCCAAGCTAAAAATCTCGTCGTCCCTTGTATTCTCGGGCGAAACCAAGCCGGAATTCCCTCGCTTTTCTTGAACCATGGTTCGTTTTGCTTTCCTTGATTTATAGTCATTAATGCTTTTAATGGATTGATTTTTTAATTGACGATATTATTTTTCTTGGAATTGGGTAGTGAAGGATGGTTAATTTTGGGTGTTTTTTGGTTGTTTTGTCGCAAACATTGTTTGTATTTGGAATTTGTTCCATTGAAGAAAAATTGCAGAGATGATATCATCATCATCATCATCAAGATTAATAGAATGGTCATCTGAAGAAAGAAAAAGTCTACGAAGATAAGAGAAAATGGATGAATTGAAGGGGGTACAAATTATCCAAGAGGAAACTTATTTACATAAATGATACCATTAATTTGTTATTTATAAAATTAACAACCTATAAAATAATACTAATTAACACTCCCTAAACTTATTTACTTTGATTTCAATTATTTTTTCGATTTCGATTTGTTGAAATTGACTCAGATTCTCTTCTTTTTTTGTTTGATTTTCTATTTTGTTGTTTTTGAGATCCAATGGTGGTGAAGATGATGAAATTGTGATGAAGATTATGATATTTGAAGGATAGACACGAGGTGTTCGATAAAATGTTTCTATAGTGCAAATAACATGTATAGTATATGTAATGACGATGTATTGGTTGTGTGATATGTGAAATGGATTCTTGTTCTTCTTTCTTGAATCTAAATTGAATTTGCAAATGTGTAATAGATATGTATTGTATATATAAATCATATGTAAAGTTTATGCAACAGTCTGTAAACCAGGTCGGAATTTTTTATGTAAAGCATATGTATTGGCTATGTAATGTATATGTATACATAAATGAATGCGTAATAAGAAAGTTTTTAAATCTGTTTAACCAGTTCGGAATAATATGGAAATTAAATGTAAAACATATGTGTATGTGATGCAAACAGTATGTAAAGCATATGTAAGGTATATGTAAAGCATTTGTATAGACATGTCATTTTTGTAAATATGAAACTTAAGTGGATACTTGATAATAATAGTTTTGTTGTGTTTGTTATTTATGTAATAAGTTAAACTTAGTTGTCATTCTCTTGAATCAAAAATTAGTTTTTGAATATTTTTGTAAGTTACCCTTTTTTTAATTAGAATGCCACATGTCGCATAATAAGTGGTTAGACTTTTCAAAATATATAGGTGGCAGAGAGTGTAATGTACTCTCCACAATGAGAGTGAGGGAGTTCAGTTTAGGGGGTCAATTGGTGCATATTTGTCAAGTTTAGGGGGTTAATAAGCTCTTTTCAAAGTTGGGGGGGTCATTAGGTTTTTTTACCAAGTTTAAGGGGTATTTAATTGATGTGTTCAGTCCTATCTAAAGGCACATTTAAGCACCAATGAGAAGGATTAGCTCCTTTACCACACATGTCCAAGATGTGTGAACCTTGACTTATACTCTATCATGCCCAAGTGTTGATAAAATGGAACTCGTGACACATTTAACACTACATTTGGGTATCGATGTAGGACGCGCCTAGGTGAGAAAGTCCTAGCATTATATGATTGTCGATGGTCCATTTGAAGATTCACTCATTGTTTGCATGATTACCACACAACCGTCCTATTCTATCCAAGCTTGGGACCGACAACGTGCAAATGCACATCGTAGGGTGCAATTAGACGCACCCACAAACCAAGTCATCTCTCGAAACAATGTTTTTGGTTTGAACTATGTAATTTTACAATTTTTTAAACAACTTTATTTATTCTTAGAAATATAACTTGAACTGGTTTGGAAAGGGTCTGACGAAATTGTTGTGGATATCCTCTTTTTTCCTTGTATTTAATTTTGTCTTATTTAATTATTCTTTTCAGTTTTGTCTTTTTTTACCTTGTTTTTAATTTCGTCTTATCTTATTATTCTTTTCAGTAGTAAGTTATAAAACGTCATTTTTAAATTAGTATACCAAGGTTAGTATACTTTAATATACGGTATACTAGTATAGTTTTTAGTATACTATAGTTAGTATACTAGGTATACTTTCAATTCTGGTCAGAATCTCGCCGGACTGCCGTCCCAAACTGCCGGTGAACCACTGGAGACAGGGAATCTCGATGGACCACCACCCTAAACTGCATTGAAAATCGATAACACGCCGGAAAAAACGAACCTCCGCCATATCTGGCTGTCCCGCCGCTGATCCCCATTGAAAACTGAAGCACCGCCAGATCTGGCTGTCCCGTCACCTATTTCACCGGATTTCGCCACTCTCGCACTGATCTATTCATTCCAGAGTAGATCTGGCGAGAAAACGGAACCCCCCTCCAGAACCAAAACCTCACAGGAAAAATGGGTAACCAAAAACAGAGAAAATTAAGAAAAAGCATAAAGCTCAGCGGTGGGGCTTCAAATTTGGTTGAAATGGAGAGATCTGACCAGATCTGGACGACGATGGAAAAATTTGATGACGATGGCGGCGAAACTTCAGGCGGCATGGCTGCTTTTCTCTTCTCCCTAAATTTAGTAGGACATGGCCTAAAACCAAGGTCCTTTTTAAGACTATTATTTGCTTTACCCTAGAAATATAACCCTAAACTCGTTTGGAGAGGGTCCGAATTGTCCCTAAATTCAATTTTCTAATTCGTCACTCAATTTCCAAATAAGACTATCTGCCAAATGGTTTAAAAATAATGAAGGGACAATTTTGGTTAGAAATTTACATTCAATGGAACCAATAGTTTAAATTTGGAAGTTTGAGGGATCATATTGACATTCATCCGGAGATCTAACAAATATTCTCCCAAAATAAAGTCAACCAAACGAAAGCTTTGTTGTTGTCTTAGCCATTATGTATGCATTGACTTCAAATAATTCCACAGTCCGAGATTCCAACTTTTGTTTGTTAATCAGTTTCACATGTTAATTTTGTTTTATTGTTTTGAATATATGGGTAATGTTGGTTCCAGGAAATTAAATGTTCCATAATCCAACAAATAAAAGAAGCATATGGATGGGATTTTAGCAGAAACAATAATCCCTGATTCACATTAATTGTTCAACACAATAATGGCCAGAAATTAATTTTAATCCGCATCATGTTAAATTTTTAAGAAAAAATTAGTATTTTTTCATCGGTTTGCTCTATATATGAATTTCGAAACATTATGTCAGTTATAAGGAGTTGTTTTGTATGCACAAGATAAGAATAAACTTACACTGCTATAGAGATAACGGCACACTTGGGGACAATTCTCTACCCTTAGGGTTAGAGTTCTATGCATTATATACTTGGAGTTTTATGTACAATTACAGGACTAGTCCACAACAATTACATTATTACATTATTATCTATCACAAACAAAGTGACATTGTTTAGACACAAAGACAGATTACGGTTCGTGTTCCCCGCCAAATGAAAGTACCTTTCTTCTTGTATCTGTTGCCTTATGGAGGAAACTAAAATCTTTTTACATGCGTTGAAAATGGCGTTTAATAAGACGTAATGGCCAACCTTTGCCTTGGGCAATCTTTTCCTCTGTATTGTGCCCTTATGGCCAGTTCATAAATGGAAAAAAAAAGGGCTTGAGCTCTGTATTTTGCTTAGTTCTCCACATATTGGAGGGTGTAATGTAAGTTATTGCAAGACTATGAACAAGAGAAATATATATATATATGTATACTAAAGTTTTTTGAGTTATTATTGATCGAACTATCTCCTATTACAAATCATAATATTTGGATAGTCCAATTTTGGGTATGAACAATTATAAATGTTTGATTACATTTGTTTTTAGCTATTTTGTCCTACTAACAGCGACATTATCACAATGTGTTGGTGGAGTTGTGAGTTTCCAAATGTGCACCAAACAAAATCTTTGATGCTTTTTTCAACTTGGTCTTATTTTATAGTACACGCCTTCTTTTCATTTTTACCATTTTACTTCTTTAAGTGTGGTATTGAACAGATTTAATTACTTAGATGCAATTATAAAATTGTTTCAATTGTATCATAGACAAAAAGTTATAAACATCAATAAATCTCTCTCTACAATCATGAACAGCAATAAGTAAGCCAAATAGGATATGGCTAAATCAAGATAATATGTGGAGTATAAAGCTTGTTCACCTTATATTGAGTTTAACGACTTATATTATAGAAATGGGTCAATGAATTTGATATTTTATTACACATACTATCTAAAACATTCAATGCTCTCCCAACTATCATATATGCATCCACTCTACTTTCTTTCAATATTTTTGTTTGGACATATTATACGGTGACTTTGTTTTCTCCTTACTTTGTCATCATTACCATTGGATTGAATTTCATCCTACTAATTTAATGGTTAACTCAACTCTATCAATTTAATATATCATGACCTAAGTTTTTAGCAAAGTTGGGTATTTGTTTTTTGCCCATTATGTATATTTTAGCCTAACAGTTAAAATTGAAGGTGTGACATCAAGAGAAACGAGTTAAAGTCACATTTGAGGAAGTTGAAAAATTTCTCTCTTTTTTAAGCAGACTTCTAATCTATTGTTGATAGTGGTGAATGTATTAGAGCAGTGTTTGAGAGGGTGATACTAGAAGTCTTACGTTCAAGTCACATTCAGGTTGAGACAAGTAATGTTAGCGCAATTAAACGATTTTTTGAAAACCCCAACCGAGTAATTCATATTATCCTTGAATCTGACATATTGAGAAGGCATTGAACTTTAAACAATAAATAATTGTTATGAATTGCATTAAACTCGGTTAAGAACATATGACTTCATTTATATGGGTATAAAATTTTAATTCCACCATTCATATAAATTTTTTTAAATCTCCTCTACAACTAATTCCTACATGTATTTCGAACCGTTTAGTTTAGTTAGAGGTACTTGAAAAGTTTCCTTAGTATTTAGGAGCTTACTCCATGCATCGAAATACTTTTATTTGATGCTCAATTACAGTTAAAGCTTCTAATAAAGTATGATGCATATAATTTTAACAACTCAAAAACTCGATTTATACGACCCTTAAGGTGTTTTCTATTCCATTATTGAGAAGAAACAATAGAAAGTGCAAGAAAGATATGGTGAGTGATTAGTTGGGCATATCTGTAATTTTCTTTTCTTTTTTCCATTTAGGTCGTGTTGTAATAAGATTAAGCACATCTCCAAAATTTAGAGCGTTAGTGTTGTAACTGCAGTATTTTTGGCATTTCTTCGGAAAAAATAATACAATTGCGCTTATATTATAAGAAAAGAACCATATATTATTTGTGATTTGAATCTTGAAACTTCTAAAAACCACAAATCCAGCTTTTATGTGTATCATCATCAATTAATCATACAGAGAATATGCTATTCAACTTCTTTCTTGGACCTATAATCAATTACATACAGGACCAGATATGTCATCTAGAGGAACTCTCGTTGGATTTATGCCACGTACTCCAAATTTATTTTTTCAAGAAATTATTTTTCTCTTTCCAAACACATGGCACGATTATAGTGGAGTCCTCTAAGGACCCGGTTTTCTACTATAATTTGTTATCACATATGCGTGTTTAGAAAAAGTTATTCATTATCTATCTCTTCAAGTGTAACCCTTTTCCAACTAAAATATATAAATACTTCATGTAATGAAGATTATCTCTTAATTTATTAGTATGATGAAATGTAGCTTTATAAATATTATCAAAATTTCAAGAAGTTCTCCATACCGTCCATTTCTTACGTGAATTTAATGGAATTGTAATGCAAAACTTTCATAATAATTATTGCTATTATTACTATTGGCAGCATAAAACCATTTACAGTCTGCTTCATCAATTTACCAAATTAATTTATTTAATTTTATTCATGGCAGCTACCTCCTCTTGTGTTGCAATTTGCAATATATATTTTTCTCAAAAATAATGAAATCTATGTAATTAGCAAAACTAGAAAACCACATATATAAAAGGGAAAAAGCAAGAAAATGAATAAAAATAAGAAAGAAATAAAACAAGATGTGTGGTTCTGAAAAATGAAGACCTTTTAATGCCCTTAACTACCAAGAAATCCTACATAATTAAAAGAAGTAATTAATTAAGAGAAAATGGATATTTAAAAACCTCCAAAATAAAACATTCCATTTTGTCTTTTCATTATCAAATAATTATTAAAAATTGTTATTTCGATCGAACAATAACTTCTAAATACATTAAAGGCTAAGTGAACGTTTAATAATTACTTTAATAAGTTGTTCTCGGCCTTTTCCGACATCAAAAAAACAGTTCAAATTATTCGGTTATAACCATATTAGATTTATTTTAGCAATAACAAATAAATATTAGTAACTATTAGCAAAAACTAACAGTTATAATCGCAACAGTTAAATTCACGAGTAATAATAAGCAATCTGTAATATATATCAACCACAATAATAAACATCAACAAATAAACAAAATATACTCTTACATTGACTTTACCTACTTTCTTATAAATGGTATCTACGTTTAGTTGTTTTCAGGCATTTTTATGGATTATATCGAACTTTATGGCTATGTGGATTGCATGCTAGCTTAGTGGATATACTTGATTATTTTTTATAAAAAAAACTATACCATTAATTATATAAAATAATTCAAGTTATTAATTTTTAAGCCTTTAGAAATTAATTATATATTATGACTTTTCACAGTTTACTTAATTAATTTGGTATTACGTAGCTTCCATGTTTTAGTGACATGACTTGAGATAGACATTTTTTTATCTGGATCTCATGACGTAGTCTTCTTAATCCACAATGCATACATTTATAAAACATTAGTATGTCTCTATGTGGATAGATATTTTCATTTTTTGAAGTACATGCCTTTAATTTTTGACATGATAATTAAACAGAGTAACATTAATGTTCGGTTTGCACGAAAAATTGATTTGCAAAAATATTTATTTAACTCGTAATGCACACGCTAATTCGTTTATAAGTAATGCAGACGCCAACGTTTTCGGTCACAGAGACAGGTTAGGCTATAACATATTATTTGAAGCTCCTCAAATGTCATTCGTTCTAGCCTACTATGAAGAAGTAGAAAGTCGATATTAGCAATAAAAATGGTTTGAGTTGGCTAAAAAAAAGATATATAGCATGTTTGTGTTAAGCTAAAGGCTAAAAAAAACTGTTCATTATTTAATAGATTTATATTGTTTTTGTTTCTCTTTTATAATCTATTTTGGAAGATTGACGAATGTTGGCGAAAGAGTTTCGGGAGATTTATTTTATTTATACAAATTGGTCTATAAATGAGTATGCTTATAAGGTTGTTAGAATTGTTGACTCTTTGCATAAACTTGTTTAAACATTATTTCATGTAACTGAAAACATAATTTCACTTTTAATCCTAAACAAATAATAAATACTTATGATATAAGTTTTCCTATATTAGAGATATACTCTAGTATTATTTTCTTCAAATTGTACATGTAATTGATGAAATGCTCAATTTGTGCTTGAAATTAAGGAAAGAAGTTGGTTTTTTAATTGGATACCATCGAATTTGATATTATTGTCGACGAAATATAATTGAACTCAGTCAAAAACAATATGATCGACGAAATAGCATTGGACACAGTCGAATTGGATAACCCTTGAATACTGCCAAGAACACTATTATAATCCTTTATTTTTATACTGGAAAGGATGAATTTAATAACGATGGATGATATTGATGTTTTTATATTCAATAAAGTAATATCTAAATAACTATTATTTCTCCCCTAAAATCAAGTTTTATGTACACCTAATAATTGAAAAAGAATAAATTAGAAATTGATTTATAAAAAAATTTAACATCAAAATTGCAAAATTTAATATTCGAGTTAAATAACTAGTATCCGACTTTGCAAAAAAAAATAAAAAAATAAAAAATAAAACGAGATGATGCAAAAAAGTTCCTAAATGCCATCATTCTCACTCCTCCATGTCATCGCAGTATTAGATTGGGTTCGCTTGAGTTTGTTGTTGACTTTTAATTAGTTTATTATTTCATTCTAGAAAAAGTTTTAGTGAGTAATGTACGGTAAATCATCCATGGTGAATAGAAAAAAAACAAAGAAAAACTCGTAAGAACAAACTGAAGGAGAAAGCTCGATTTGTAGGAAGAAACAAAGGCGGTGAGAGAGAGATACTTGAGCCACTAAATTCAAAGAAAGATATGATCAGTTAGTTTTAGACGTTGGACGGTAGTTTGTCAAATTACGTCAACCTCTCATCTAAAATTCCATTTGCTTCAGGGTTTGAAGATTTTCTCTGAATATTTTATCAAGTCACGGGGGTTCGTCATTATTGACAAATGCATGGAACGTCATCTATGAAACAAACAGAAAACCGTATAAGCATTCGATTTTACTCACTGGACACAAGGTACAATTGAGCCAGAGCGACGGTAAACTAACAGGACATTGGGTTTATATGGACTGCAAGGGCCCAACGTGGACAGATCGTGGCTTCAATAGAATCTCAGTCGATGCTATGGAGAGGGTTCAAGTGGCCATAGTTTATCTAAATGTTGTAATGCTTTTAGGTTCATTTTAGTCTTCTTTACGAGATTAAACAAACAAGAATTGCAGAAAATTAAAGAACACACAACAAATTTAAGGAGTTCCCCTTTTTAACTGAAGTTTTACGTTCAGTAGAAAGCGTACATCTCCGGTGAAGGTGCGAGCAATCTTATTAGGCAATATGGCACAAGTGACCACGGCAAAGACATTTATCAGCGTACAAGAAAGAACAGAGAACCGGAAATTCAACACAGTACAATACAGAACCCAGCAAACATCAAATATACAAGATCAATTTATCTTTCACTCTCCTGTAACATAATCTCCTCAAAATGGCTCGAATCCTCCACTGGAAACCACCGGACTGAGAACGATCGAAGTTGAGAGCGCAGAGAAGAAGAGAAAGCTAGGGTTTTGTATCAACAGCGGCACTGAGAACAAAAGGCAGAAAAACGCCTTTATATACCCCATCTCCATTCAACCAAAACTCACCGTTTTTGTCCCTCCTTTCAGTGCAACCCTAATCACAAGATGGGCCAGCACATTTCGGGTCATAGGTCAACACTGATAAGCCCAACATCCTCCACCTTTGGCCCTTGACTCCCAATACTGCCTAACAGATCACTTCAAGCACCCTTTTATATCACCATCACAGGGAAAATTCTCACCGGAGTTGAGAGTCATAGTTTGACACATAGTCAAACTTCACCAATCCCAACTTTCTAAGGGCAACCTGACATTTTTCAACAGAAATCACTTTAGTCAATAAATCTGCAGGATTAATGCTTGTATGTATCTTAGAAACAGAAACAGCACCAGATGAAATTATATCTCTAATGAAATGCAATTTAATATCTATGTGCTTAGTCCTTTCATGATACATAGAATTTTTACACAAATGAATGGCAGACTGTGAATCACAATGTATATTGACAGTTTCCTATAAAATTCCAAGTTCAGTGACAATTCCTTTTAACCACAGAGCCTCTTTTTATAAATTTTGTTAAAGAGATGTATTCAGACTCTGTAGTTGAAAGTGCAACAACATGTTGCAAGCAGGATTTCCAGCTTATAAGATTATTTCCAAGAGTAAAACAAAAACCAGAGACAGATCTCC
>CAOJBJ010493576.1:0-10115 GCA_948291685.1 Euphorbia celastroides | reverse complement strand
CTCTCGTCTTTGTTTGTAGCTTCTGTAAATATGTATTACTCCTCTTTTTCATTGTGTAAAAGAAAATTATCGGTTATGTGTCGGAGATGAAGTGTTTGATCTTGGAAAACTTGATTAATGTCGCTTATTAATATGAACCGTTAATCCTTGATTGAATTAAGAAGTGCATTAAGTATATTCATTAATCAATATCTGTGAAATGACAAACAGCAAGTGGAAAAATGATCTCCTTATTCGTATTTTGATTACAGTAACACTCGAGAACTCTAAAATGCTTGAATTTGGAGTATAATGAATTGGTTCCCAAGAAACTGATATCCGGTCTACCAAAGTTGCCCGTATGCTTGCAGAAGCTTTTCAGCAATCCCAAACTGTCGAATAGCACTTAATCTCTGTCACTTGAGGTTTTCTGGGGCGTCAAGTCGCTTGATATCTCTTATCAATTTTATTTTTAAAATTACATCGTAACTGTATACTTACAGTTATCATCATTTTTCTAGATTAGTATTCAGTATTGACAACATCAGTGCATTTTAGAAATATATTTTATTACTAATTAGAAAAGTGGCGAACATTAGGTAAACAATATATCTCTTGAAGTTACTTGTATCTCAAATGGTGTGTTGTGCATCAATAAACATATCTCAAGCCTAGAGCAAAACTTTTGAATACATACTTAAAGAAAAAAATTAATAGCTAGCTACGATTTTATTTGGTGTATATGTTATTGCTAATAATATTTTTATAATCGGTATTTTTCTATTTCAAACTAGTCGAGATAATGTAGAAGAGAAAACTGCAAAATCAAATCCAATTAACCTCAATTTTTTAGTTAACATGTTGGTTTATCATATTCTAAAAGACATAGTTAGTACTATGGTTTGAGACTAGTAATAAAAACTCTGGCATTATTATTATATAGCAAAAGATATAATATTTTGCTCAAAACATGACAAGTGAACAAGAGTTGGTTTATACTTTTACCTATTAAAGCTGTTAGAATCCGAATAATAAAATGCATTAATCTTTTTGTTTTTACTAATTTTATATCTGATCCATTCATCGACTAATTTGAATCGGGTACTACAAATGTCTATATAGGGGCAACCTACTCGGTTGCTCTATTCACATCGCTAAAAACTGAATATGTGACTACATGAAGATATTTAAATGAATATAGCATGTCATTTAATTAATCAAATGGTAGTTGGTACGGTTGATTTAAATTTAATTGGTTATTTTATACTATAACTTGTGCAAAACAATTTGCGCTAATTATAAAAACATGTTTTGTGTTTTGACTCACTTTTAAAAAAGGGCATGTGTTATTTTTTCTTATAAAAAGGGGTCTGCGTTTTCAGATTGTTAACAAATGCAGGTTTTTCAATACTAATTATGTCACTAAATGGGATAATCATGTTTATTTTGTTATAGAATTTTTTAGCTTAGTTCATAAAATATAATATACATTAGTGCAAAAATTTAAAATTTTTTAAGAGCTGTGGATATTTTTTATAATTTTTTTTTTGCATTTATTTCTATCTTTCTAATTAAAAAAACAACTCCACTTCTTAAAAAATTTAAAATTTTCATTAATGTGTATTATATTTTTGTTAATTGACTCTCAAAATTTCATAGTCTAATGAACTTAATTACCTCATCTAATAACATAATTAGTATTGAAAAACTTTCATTTGTTAACAATCTGAAAACACAAATTCTCTTTTTATAAGAAAAAATAACACAAATCCTTTTTAAAAGTGAGTCAAAACACAAGACTTATTTTTGTAATTAACCTTCTACCTAAATTATTTCCTCCGATTGTTCAGTTAAGTGCACAAAAAACGTACGGTGAATACATTTCTACTATTGATAAAACTTTCGTCAATGTAAAGAAAATCCTAAACAATCCAATCAGTTAATGGAAGATATTAATCAAACCCCAAGAACTCTCATTCTAGAAAAGCACCACATGTGATCGCATTATTCTATTATTGTTACTGCCCTTTGAGAAAAGAAAATTGGATGAGAAGAAGTTTCCGGGAAAATGTGATCGCCTTCTTTGTTTACTCCGTTCTTTTTTTAAAATTTTTCCAAAATATTCTCAAAATCTCAACGCTTTTTATTATTTCTTTGAACAGTTCAACCTTGTCTGTCTGGTCGTTGAGAAGCTAAACCCACCTGTTTTTCAACAACAACAACCCAGAAAGTAGGAATTTTTAGAGGTTTTGATCCTTTTTTTGATCTAGGTTTTCACCTTTTCGAGCTTTTTCTGCGTATTAGGGACCATTCTATCAGATAAGTTCATTAATTTCCCGTGTCTTTTCTGTTTCTCTTTGCTTTTCAAAATGGGTTTGCTTAATTAAGGATTAATTGCTGCAATTAGGATGCTTAATCAAGGATTAGTTGCTGTAATTAGGATGATTTGATGTTGAATTTGAATTAGAAGATTGGGTTTTGTTCATTTATTCGTTCTATTGATCTCAGGGATTGGTGAACTGTGAATCCAGATTGGGGATTTTCGGTGAAAATATTGGGCTTGTTGCACTATTGAACAAATTGGATTAGTGGTTTTCTCTGGTTGACTCTAGATTTTAGGGATTTGGTTTTGCTTCATTTATGATCTCTTAGCACATTTAGGGATTGAATTTAAGTAATCATCAAATTGGATTATTAGAAGAGGGAAAATGGATTCATCTGAAGATGAGGTAGTGTTAATTGAGGGAACAGAGGATTCAGCCAGAGAATCCCCCGAAGAATCTCTCACCATTCGAAACCCTTTATATCGAACCCGATTTCCAGGCATGGTAAGGCAAAAAGCCTACATATTCGACGGTTTAGGAAACTACTTCAACAAAGAATGGGATCTAACCGATGGCAAAGAGGGCGAGTTCTGCTGGTACCATGTAGAACTCCCGAGGCTCAACAGCAAACTCTCCCAATATGCACAATGCCTAATCGACGTTCTTTCCCCTCCTTTGAAGCTCCAAGACATTCTCTCATTGGTCAGCAATGGACCCTTTTGTGGCCATGTCGATGGGGCCCTCGTGTTTCGGGTCAACTCACCCGGTCCCCCTTCGAGTGATTACACATTTAGGCTAGCTGCTCGGGTTACTGAGAATTCGGTGATCACCGTTTCATTAGGGCGGGTCCCAAGATTGGGATTTTCCCCTACGGGGGAGTCTTTGCTTTCAGAGGTCCCGAGTTTGGAGTCGCCTTATAATAAGAGCAAGAGGAAGGAGGACCGGGGCATGGTGATTAAAGAGCATGTTCTTGAGTTCTTGTTGACTATGAAGCACTCTGAGGAGGCGGATAATCCGGTTCCTAAATGTGTTTCGAATCTTGTGGTGCATATTATTGATACTCATGTCGATCACCTTCAAGATGTTGTGACTAAGCTCGAGCTTGATTTCGATGCTGTGGAAATGGAGCTTGACAAAGGTGATTTGGATTTTCAGTTATTTGTTTGTGCTTATAGAATTGTGGTCAACGAGTTGACTCTGAAGACCGTGACATTTTATCTTGGTGTATTGCAGGTGGTTTTGCTTTGAAGAAGCAAATGCTAGACGAGAGAAGATTCTCTAAAATGAATCTGAATCTGCAGCGTGTACTCCAGGTGATTTCTCTAATAGAATTGATATATTTCTTCTAAGAGTCGAAAGACGAGCGAATGATAACCATTAAAATTGTCTCATTTCACCTACTGATTACTTACCTTAAAAACGCATTTCCCTTAAACTTGCAAAAGTGCATGAGTTTGCCTTGAACGTCACACGTCATCTTTTGTTTGGGATGATTGTAGAGATAAAATTTGAAAAATGACATTTTTTGACGTAAAAACCACTAGAAGCAGACACCTGGCGTTCAAGAGGCAAACTGTTGTATTTTTTCTAGTTTAAGAGGCAATGAGAAGCCTTTTATTGGCCAGTGGAGCAATCGGTTTTTCGGGCCTAGTTTAAGGGGTTAATGATGAGTTACATAATGACAAACCAGAGTGCAGCTTGAATTCAACCTTTGACCATCTCGAGTTTGATTTAGATAAAACTGAAGTCTTATAGCCATAGGTCTTAATCTTCTATGTATGAAACTCCTGTACTTTTAACTTATAGGTAATTGCACACGGGGAGCAAGTATTTCCACGGGTAAAGGAAAAATGTTTCTCGAAAAAATGGTTTTCCAGTGAAGACATAAACTCCTTGGAAGAGTTAATAGGACGGCTTAGAAGGCTAAAAGAGAATGTTGGGTTTATCGCAAACCGAGTCACCGCAATTCAGACCAGTCTTGACAGCTGGCAAGCCGAGCAAATAAACAAGAAATTATATTACCTTTCATTCCTCTCAATAATACTACTCCCACTCTCCATCATAACTGGAGGTAACTTTTTTTCCCCAAATGATCATTAGTTATTGATCCTTATATGCATCTTATACCGATTATCGTTTTGTTTATACCTTTTACAGTGTTTGGCATGAATGTGGGGGGAGTTCCATGGACGGGCCAAAGGGACCCGACTATAAAAAACGGGTTTCGAAACGTGATGTTTCTTTGCCTTGCAATGGTGATTTTTCTGCTGCTGTGCTTTTTGTTCCCTACAGTTTATACTAGTATCTCAGGTTGGAGAAGGAGGCGTGCTATGAAAAGAAGCTGGTCAATTAATAGGAAGTCTTTTCTCAAGAGAACCCGTGAAGAACGGGGAGGTTACCTTCGAATTTAAAGGAGTTTGTTTATAAACTAATCACATCGAATAATTCTCTGTTCAGTGCTCGAATTCATTCGATGTTGAAAATGTTCTTCACAATTCATCGAAATTTCGGAGCTTGTAAGCCTGTTCTTTCTTTGCTTCTGTATATCTCCAGAGTGAATTGTATTTGCAGTCGCATTTTTGTAACATTTGATTGTACTGTACATATTGTAACATCTTTTTGAACATATTTATGCTACAACTTTCTTGCATTTTTAAGAAATTTACTTCCAATTTTCATGGCATCTGTTTTCTTTTGAGGAACTAATGTTTTCTTTGGTTGATGACTCTAGTTGAATAGTATATTTATGCTATAGCTATGTTTTGAAAAAGAAAACTTAATGCAAAGAGATGATCTGACTTCGATGATCGAGAAATGTAGCTAAGAAAAACAACATTATCAATAAAAGGAACCGATTCAGATGAATATTTATGTTGCAAATGACTTTGAGTTCTTAAAGTGCACCTATTTCTTCATCAATGTGAGTTTGAGGTTAGTGTATTTGTTCATTATCATCTCAAATTGCTCTTCTCATAGGCTTTTACCCAAAAAAACAAGGGGGGAAATTACTATTGATTTTTATAAAAGTTATAAGGTTTTTGGAAGCTTCCAATAATTATGGTTTTTCTCATATTTGCTTTTTCTTTATTTTATAGAGGGAAGAAGAGTGTTGTTGCTTCTTTGACAAGAAAAGTACTATAATGCGAAATCATATTTATAATGTAAAGGCTAATTGGAAGATCTTGGCCACATAACTTGGTTGGTGTTAAAATAGCCTACCTAGCATTTTTCTGAGCCTCTCAAGTCTCAACTTAGTATTTATTTCAATTTTCATATGAAATATGGCATTCCATACGATGTCAAAAAATAAATAGTTTAAAATATTTGGTTAAAAATAATTCATATTATCATTTTAATTTGATAGTTAGATGCAATAACAATGGATCACAAAAATATTTGGAGTTTTGTGTATAACAAAAAAAAATTAACGTAGTGTATTAATTGTTTAGAACTAAAATAATTACTAATAGCAGCATATTCACAAATAAACTTTCAATTTTTTACCTTCATAATACTAACAGATTTAAATCAGACCATTAAATTATTAGAAAAGCACTAACAAAAAAAATAGTTTCATAGTGTCGAAAAATTTTTAAGCAATAACTAGGTAATTTCTATTAGCAATACAATCACTAACGAGATTTCAGTTTTTTATCATCATATTGCTGGTAAATTTGAATCAGATCATTAGATTATCGAAAAACACTAACAAAAAAATAGTTTTATAATGTTGAGAAAAATTTTAAGCACCTAAATTTGAAATTTTCATATTTCCACACCTTATGTTTTTTCAACTAAAATGCTATTTTCTTTGAAATTTAATAAGTATGAACTTTTCATTTCCTTTTGGAAAAGAAAACAATGATTTATCGTACGAAACAAGGGTTTAAGTTTAACACATCAAGTGGTTCCCTTGCTCGGTCTAGAAGCTTCCAAGTGCAGGTAGAATAGCCGCATCCAAAACCCTAAACCCTTTCCATTAAAGCTCGCCATTCTGTTTCATCATTTCCTAAAACCCTGCTTGATTTCCCCTTCTGAGATCCGGCTATGGCTACCGCCGCTCTTCTCCGTAACTTGCGGCGCCGTGACGTCGCCTCTGCCCCCATTTCCGCTTATAGATATGTATGCTTCGGAATCTCTCCTTGTTTTTTCCGTAGATCGTGTGTAGTTTTGTTAGGATTTTGATTTCATCGACTTTTCTTTACGGCGAAGCTTCGTTTGTTTTCTTTGTTTTCATTTCCTTTGAGCGGTCTGATTCGGTTAATTTTGGGGACTCTGGTTTTTATTGCTGATTTGGTAGCTTTTTTACCTGATTGATTGGAGTCTTCAGTTTGCCTGCGATTTCCTTTTGCTTGATCTTTTTGTGCTCTATTATGAGTAAGTGGGGGAAATGTTTCCTAGTTCAAATAGATCTTTTGTGTTTTAAAAGTTTATAAAACACATATTATCGTGCTCAGTAGTTATTGGAAGCCCTGCAGTGTTTTTGCTTTTCTGTTTCTGCATCTACATGTTTATTTTTTCTTGTCTAGTAATTTAGTGTCCTTGTACGCTTGCAAATTGTTTGATGAGATTTTCCGAGTGAGAGTTTTTTCTATTGTTGTCAATAGTCTGTTTCATTCATGTGTTTTATTTGTGTTAATTTGATCGGCTTGACCACTATTGTGCAGCTAAATGGTAATGTGAAACCATCATTGACATCTTCCAACTTGATTTCTAACGGAAGCTGGTTAAGGGCATTCAGGTAATGCCTGGTTTGTGCTTTCGTTTTGTCTCTAATGATAGAATGATTTAATTCTGAAGTTTGATATTTTCCTCATTTTTGCAGTTCAAAACCTGCCGGAAATGATGTTATTGGCATTGATTTGGGTACAACCAATTCATGCGTTGCTGTAATGGAGGGCAAGGTAATTGAATTCTTCTATTCTTATTTTGAATGACCATTATATAAGTGTTGGCCATCATGTTCAGCAAATGTTCTGATCTTTTGTAGAATCCTAAAGTTATTGAAAACTCTGAAGGATCTAGAACCACCCCTTCAGTGGTTGCCTTCAACCAGAAGGGAGAGCTACTTGTTGGTACCCCAGCTAAGAGACAGGCTGTAACCAATCCCGCCAATACAGTTTTCGGAACTAAGAGATTAATTGGTAGGAAATTTGATGATCCTCAAACACAAAAGGAGATGAAAATGGTTCCTTATAAGATAGTGAAGGCTCCAAATGGTGATGCGTGGGTTGAGGCTAATGGACAGCAGTATTCACCTAGTCAAATTGGTGCCTTTGTCTTGACCAAGATGAAAGAGACCGCTGAAGCTTACCTTGGAAAGTCAGTTTCTAAAGCTGTGGTCACTGTTCCAGCATATTTCAATGATGCACAAAGACAGGCCACAAAGGATGCCGGTAGAATTGCAGGCCTTGATGTGCAGAGGATCATTAATGAACCCACTGCTGCTGCACTTTCCTATGGTATGAACAACAAGGAGGGATTGATTGCTGTCTTCGATCTTGGTGGTGGGACTTTTGATGTCTCGATTTTGGAGATCTCCAATGGGGTTTTTGAGGTATATGCCCATTTATTTTTGTTTTATTTAAGGTTATGCACTTTTAGTATTCATCTAATGAATTTCTGGGGTGTAGGTGAAAGCAACCAACGGTGACACATTCTTAGGAGGAGAGGATTTTGATAACACTTTGCTTGAGTTCTTAGTTAGTGAATTTAAGAGAACTGAGGGCATTGATCTCACAAAAGATAGGCTGGCGTTGCAAAGGCTTCGTGAAGCTGCAGAGAAAGCTAAAATCGAGCTCTCATCAACAACTCAGACCGAGATCAACTTGCCCTTCATAACAGCTGATTCATCAGGGGCAAAGCATCTCAACATTACGCTGACCAGATCCAAATTTGAAACTCTGGTGAACAACTTGATTGAGAGGACAAGAGAACCGTGCAAGAACGCTGTGAAGGATGCCAGTATCTCCACCAAAGATGTTGATGAGGTTCTTCTTGTTGGAGGAATGACTCGTGTGCCAAAGGTTCAGGAGATTGTTTCAGAGATATTTGGAAAGAGCCCAAGCAAAGGTGTGAATCCTGATGAAGCTGTCGCCTTAGGAGCTGCAATTCAGGGTGGCATTCTGCGTGGTGATGTCAAAGAGCTCCTTCTCCTTGATGTTACCCCGCTATCACTTGGTATTGAGACTCTTGGCGGTATATTCACAAGGTTGATCAACAGAAATACAACTATTCCCACTAAGAAGAGTCAGGTGAGCCCTATCTCCTATTTTATTATTGAGTATTCATGTAGACAATCCATGAAACAGTTGTGTTGGTCTGTGTTGCATTGGTTATTGTTCTACACCGCAATTGATCTATGGGTGCCCTACCTAACGAAATTGTGCATGACCTATATGAATTTTGATGTGGTATCTAACATAGCTTATTTTTTTTGTGTCGATAAACCCATACATGGATAGTAAGATCATTGTCATACTCCAAAATGTTGAAATGGAAATTCACATTTGATGTACTCTTAGATGGTGCCTAATATACTTTTAAGGTATTTAAGTCATGTTGCATGTTCTTACTTTGTTGGCCATTTCCAGGTGGTATTTTTAAAACTGGTTCCTTTGATTCCAACGCTATTTTACTGTTTTGCCTGTCTTTTGAAGATACAAGGCAGATTGTAACAGTTAATTCTATGTTCTCAGGTGTTCTCTACAGCAGCCGATAACCAGACCCAGGTGGGCATCAAAGTTCTCCAAGGGGAACGTGAAATGGCGGCAGACAACAAAATGCTAGGCGAGTTTGAACTCGTAGGCATCCCCCCAGCACCGAGAGGCCTCCCACAAATCGAGGTCACATTCGACATCGACGCCAATGGCATAGTCACCGTCTCCGCCAAGGACAAGTCCACCGGAAAAGAGCAGCAGATCACCATCCGATCTTCCGGCGGCCTATCAGAAGGCGAGATCGAGAAAATGGTCAGAGAAGCCGAGCAGTTTGCCCAAAAGGACCAAGAGAGGAAGGCACTGATTGACATCAAGAACAGCGCTGACACGACCATCTACAGCATCGAGAAGAGCGTGAACGAGTACCGAGACAAGGTGCCCTCCGAGGTTGTGAAGGAGGTCGAGGCGGCGGTCTCTGATTTGAGGGCCGCCATGGCGGGGGAAAATGTGGAGGAGATTAAGGCCAAGCTCGATGTTGCTAACAAAGCAGTTTCGAAGATTGGAGAGCACATGAGCAAGGGCAGTGGTGGTGGTGGTGCCGCTGGTGGTTCACAGGGAGGAGACCAGGCCCCTGAGGCTGAGTATGAGGAAGTGAAGAAGTGAAGTGAATTTAAAGATTGATGTCTTTTGTTCTGGGAATTCCAGAGGATTTGTATTTAGGCGGTAATTTGATATATTAGGGTATTATATTGCTGGTTTGAACTTGAAATGGAGGGTAAATCCTGATTTGGTATAAATAACTGACAACAGTCAATAGTTTTCAGTTATATACTGATGCTTTTTTTTCGCTGAATACTAAGGTTTATTGAGATATGTTGGAGAATGCCAAATAAGGATTCACTCTTTGGCTTGTATCTGTTACCTTTCTGCAAGTTAGATGTTGCTCTGCCGGCATCTACCTTGTCCAGAGCGAAAGAGGTTACGATTTTTGCATATTGAGTTATTTGAGTGCTTGCATATTGAGTTATTTGAGTGCTTGCAAATTCAACGTTTCGAGTTCAGCAGTGAAGTGGGCATAATAATGGGAGCCATAAATCTCAATGTGCTCCAAACTTTCTAATATCTGCAATTTAGTGTAGCAAATCCTCAAGGG
>CAOJBJ010492865.1:0-12216 GCA_948291685.1 Euphorbia celastroides | reverse complement strand
AGTCGACTAGTTCCCGACCTTCCTGTTGAAGGTAGATGCCGGTGAGTCAGAAACAACCCTTTTAGCCGAGCCGAGTAGCTTGACTACACTAAGATCTTTCGCCTTGAGCTTCACTCTGGATCTTGACCCTTTTAGTTTAGCTTAGGGACTACCTTGATAGATAGGAGTCAAGCTCTTGCTAGGTTCGATAGAAAGAATGAGTGCAGCAAGGAGTGAAGGATGTGATCCCGATAGGACGCTAAACACTGACTCGCCCCCAAGGCAATTTGTTTTTTAGGTATCTTTCTTACGCCTATTCAACTAGTGGGGCATTGGTCATAACTGAAATTCGTCCAAGAAAGAAGAATAATTAATACATTGTAATCTGTAAAAAAATGCAATTACCAAGAATCGAACTCAAGACTTTTATGATACATTCCCTCCTGCTACTTCAACCAATTGGACAACCTCAATGTTATGACTACTGCTGCCATATTAATGATACATATTATTTTAAATATAATCAGTAGAAGTTATATAAAATATAATATAGCAATATAGAACATAATAAATAAATCAAGAAGACGAACACACCGATAAGTTGAGTTGTGCTAGGCACTGTCTTTAAAGGATACTTGGTAGTTTCTCCTAAAATTAAACAGCTTCTTCGAACCCTATATAGAGCACTTGACAACATGAACAGAAATGCGATATATCCAAACAGATAAACTACTTGGCGATTCAGAATAGAAAATATTTTTTTATAATTTAAATCAAGATAAAAAAATTAGTCATACGAAAAAATAGGCTGCAAATATATATAGAAGATAGGAAATCTACGTTAAGAAATAGACAATTAAGATGGTAAACGGCCACAATCAAAACAAATAAATTTTAATAAATATTGATTCTTAATGATAAAACGATTAATCAACTAAATGTGCAAAATTGGAACGTTGGTCACCAAAGTAATGAAGCAATAGAAAACAAATGGCCACTCCACATTAAAAAACAAACAATTAAAAACACTGAAATCAATGCTATAAAAAAAACACTGAAATCAAAATATCAGTTTTCACTCGAGGCAAAATCCAGGTATATTAACGTATTCGTGTAGATTAAACTATAGTAGTAATAAAACTGATAAAAATAATTTGTAATCTCAATTTTAGTAATATTAAAAAAAATCTTTTGAAATAAAATATTTCAATATATCCAACACTTGAGATCAACAACAAAGATATTTTCTCATAATCATTTGTATTTTGTACAGCAAAATACAAAGTGTAATTTAGATATATATTTCTTTCTTTTGCTCTAAATACAGAAAAAAATAGAATTATATAAATTAAATTGTGTAATACGTATACAATGTAACCATATTTCAACCATAAATTCGTGTTTAACAAAAAAAATGCAAATTTTTTTAATATATACTTTCTTTTATGAAGAAATTTTTTAATCGAAATCTCATTTCATTAAATATGAACAAATAATTAAAATAGCATATAGAACTAAGTAAAACATCTAAAAGCAAATTATTAAATTTTTTAAATCTCAACAATTAAAGTGACGTACAAAACTAAGTAAAAATGATTAAATTGCTTTTTGTATTGTTATAGCCTTTACAAACTGTATCTCATCTTAATTATTCACTTTTTTTTAATTAATTGACATAATTGACTCAATGGAAGCCAATTCTCATGAGTGGTGTCCATAATATTATTTTCATGGATTCCACATTTTTCATTTATTTAATAATATAAACTAAATTTTCTCAAAATTATGGGTTTCATGGAACCCAAACCCATCAATGTGGATTCGCTATGCATATGCTTCGCATGTTTTAAATATACTTTACATACTATTTACATCGAATGTACATGTACTCTACATTTGATTTACATATTATTCTGAAATGGTTAAAACATATCTAAAAATATTTTATTACGCATCCATTTACGTATAGATTACAAATCTATTAGACAACCATTACATATGCTTCGTATAAAAAATCCGAATCGGTTTGATAATAAAAAAACTTTACAAATCCATTACATATATGTTATATATGCGTTATAGAGTAATTAAGAAAATATGTAGATATATTACATGATTTTTTAACTTATATTAGTTTCTTTTAATTAAAAAAAATTCTCCTTTTTAAAAAATTTCAAAATGTTTCTCTAATTTGTATTATATTTTTGTTAACTAACCTATAAAATTTTATTGCAAAATGAACACGATTACCTCATTTCGCGATGTACATTAATACTAAAAAACCTTTATTTATTAGCTTTTTGAAAACACATATCCTTTTTTATGAAAAAATAACTCAAATCTCTTTTTATTATTAAGTCAAAACATAAGGTATGTTTTTAACTATCCTAAAAAAATATAATGACATATACCCATTTTCTCTAATCAGTAATCACATTGTAAGCGTTCCTGTTTAATTACATTTTTACAATCAAAGTATAGTTTATAAAGAATAATTTACACTAATAATGCATAGTACTATGCATCATTAGCTTCTCTTTTTATTTGAACCTCCTTTTCTAGGAATTCCTTTAATTTTATGGAAAAAATGTTTAAAATTAATATAGTTGTAAAGTTAAATTTATTTGTTGAAATTTAATTATAGTTGTCAACGGAGCCTACTGTATATCAAATATTAACCATTAAAATTTAATAAATGTTTGATATTGTCTAAACTTTATAACTTTACAAACTTTTAAACTTTAAAAATTCTATATAAAAATACAATAATTGGTTTTATATGCGAGATACAAATTAATTTGAATTCCTTAAAGATGTTGATTTTTCATAAGAAACACTTAAGCCTCATCTGTTTGATATCAAATATTTTGTGAAAAAAATATTTTCCAAATTATCTAACATTTGTTTGACTCTGAAAATAAATCAATGTAGAATATTTTATCGACCAACGAAGAACTATAATTGAAAAATGGAAAAATGTTTTTCTATCTAAAAAAATAATATTTTCTCTTATTTTTCACCTCATACCCACCACTCTATCAAAGACACCAACAAATGTACCAAGCTTTTCACTCCACCATCACTTTTTCTTTCACATAGTCCATATATTCACTACTACCACCACTACCACTACTTATTTCACTTTTCTACCTCTACCATCACTTATTTCACTACATCGTCATTTACACCATCCTATCGTTATCGCCACCACTATCATCTCTATCACCCACCATTACCATTACTTCTTCCAGTCCATAACTGTCTGCACTCATCACTGTCACCGCCTACTTGCTCCTGTCAGCACCATCACAATTTCACTACCGTCACCACCACCGTTTCCTCCAAAATTCAACAACCCCACTTCCTTCAACACCACCTTCACATGTCCCTCCACACTCTACATTAATTCTTATATCAAAATATCAATTAACACATAATTAATATTCTAATATAACTTATTCTAAACTTTGTGTAAGACACAGGAAATTTTTTTTATTATGTTTTAAAATTTGTGCTTGGAATACATTTTTCAAAAAAAAAAAATATAACATTATTTTCTCGAAAACAAACCATATTTAATTACAATCATTATCTTAATTTTGAACGAACACTGCGATGGCGAAATGGGACCGGCATATCCAAATATCCAAATAGAATGGAGGGAACACCACAACTGCAAACCCCCAAAATCCACCTTTAATCTTTACACTAACACCCAAGCAACAAACCAACAGCAACTCAATCAAAATGGAAATTTGCTCTCTTCATTCATATACCATTCCCACTTCTTTCTCCAAGCCTGGAATCCTTGAGAAATCTTCAATACATGGCCAACACCTCCGGTTTCCTAATTTTGGCAAGAACCCACCTTCCAGAAAGCTCAAAATTCTCGACATTAGAGCTCAATCTTCAGGTACATTACCGCCCATTTTGAATTTAGGGTTCTTAATTTATATGGGTGTCTTTGTGGATTTCATAATTTGATTGATTTTCAGTATCTTGATTGTGATCTTCATATGGGGTTTCATTTCAATTGAAATGTCCTCTATGAGTTCACTTTTGTTCAGTCAAGTTGGTTAATTGAATTAAAATAGAATGTAATGAACAGCTAGAATGCTTGGCATTGATAAATCTTCAATACATGGCCAACTCCTCGAGTTTCCTATTTTTGGCAAGAACCCACCTGCCCGAAAGCTCAAAATTTTCGACATTAGGGCGCAATCCTCAGGTACATTACCGCCCATTGCCTGTTTACGGTTCTTATTTTATATGGGCATCTTGTGGATTTCAGTATTTGATTGTTTTTTAGTATCTTGATTGTGATCTTGATATGGGGTTTCTTTGCAATTGAAATGTTCTCTATTAGGCCACTTTTGTTCAGTCAAGTTGGTTATTTGAATTATAATAGAATGTAATGAACAACTAGAATGATTGGCATTGGGAAGAAATTTAGTAATATAACACTGTCAAAATTGTGCACATTCAAATGTTCTTCTGATAAATTAATGATGTTCTTTATAAAGGCTTAAGCTGTGCTATTATATCTTGTGGATTTCGCTGTGTGAATTATTTCTACAATCTTGATTGTGATCTTCATGCGGGTTTTCATTGCTATTGAAGTTTCTTTTATTAGGTCACTTATGTTCAAATACTTTGATTGAATCAGTGAAAGAATCTTCAGCTGAATCAATAATGAACAACTAGGACACTTGTCAATGGGGGACTTTTAGTAATATAGTTCAGTTGGAGTGGTTTGCCACATTCAAATGTTCTTTTGTATAAATTATTTGACGTTATATTGTGAAAGGCTGAAGCTTTGTCATGTTCCTGAATCACCATCTTTTTTATGCGCAATTAATGCTCATTTCTATAGGCATCACTAAATCCAGCTCAGGGGCAGTTGAAGCATTTCCAGAAGAGACAAATGTGAAAGATGACAATGTTGCATTTGTTGCTGGTGCTACCGGTAAAGTCGGCTTAAGAACTGTGAGGTAGGCTCTACATCTCGATTTTCAAATAATGCCTGGTTTTAATGTAATTGGCAAATTTTCGGTGCTTCAGAGAGCTAATTAAACTAGGATTTCGAGTCCGTGCTGGTGTGAGGAGCTCTCAAAGAGCACAAACTCTAGTTCAGGTACAACCTAACTTTGGATTTAGAAGGTTTCAAATCCGTAAAACAAAGATCCAATATTGTTAATTTTTTAAGAATTCGATCACAAATGGAAGTGTACCTCAATCAACCATTCATGAATTTGACCACGAACTTATTTGGACTACTAATTATGACTATCACACACTTTTAATATTTTCACATTTACCCCCACACTTTGTGATTTTTTTTCAAATAAATCCATCATTGATGTACTGAAGAATATATTGTCTGCAGAGCGTTAAGCAACTGAAGCTTGATAGCGGCGGAGAAGTTCAGCGTAAGATATTACATAGGGAAGTGTAACTCTGCAACCCAATTTACTGAAGATAACGGCTTTTCTTTATTCTTTAGCCCAGCTGTAGAAAAGCTTGAAATTGTAGAATGTGACTTAGAGAAACCGAGTCAAATAGGTCCAGCATTAGGGAAAGCATCCATTGTCTTCTGCTGCATTGGTGCCAGTGAGAAGGAAGTGTTTGACATTACAGGACCTTACCGAATCGATTATTTGGCCACCAAAAACCTTATTGATGCAGGTAAAAAAGATATTGCAAAATAATGGCCCGTTTCCTTGACATCAAGTGTGCTAATTTCTCGCTTTTTCCCATTTGCAGCAAGATTTGTGAAAGTAAAACACTTTTTCATGGTTTCATCACTGGGAACAAATAAAATCGGATTTCCAGTAGCTATTCTCAAGTAATTCCTGTTATTTTTTGACGTTTTGTGTTCAATAAACACAATTTTGATGAGATTTCTTGACATGTAATTGCCTGTGCAGTTTGTTTTGGGGTGTACTGCTTTGGAAGAGGAAAGCCGAAGAGACCCTCATTGCAAATGGTATTCCTTATACTGTAAGTACTTCAATTCGTTTTTTCTCTCTCTTCATATTCATTTATTTTTGTCTTGATCAGTTTATGTTGCTTTTCAGATAGTGAGACCGGGAGGAATGGAGAGGCCGACTGATGCTTATAAAGAAACGCATAATCTTGTACTTTGTAAGGAAGATACTTTATTTGGTGGACAGGTGTCTAATCTTCAGGTATTTTGTCTGTTAGTTTTTATTTTGCATTTTGAGTTTTTTTCTTGTAAGTAGAGAAATGTTAATTTTTGTTCTTACAGGTTGCTGAACTGATGGCTTTTATGGCGAAAAACCTCGAGCTTTCATATTGTAAAGTGGTTGAAGTAATTGCAGAGACTACTGCACCTCTCACTCCCATTGACAAGCTACTCGAGAAAATACCGTCTCAACGAGCTCTTCCAAAGGTGAACTAAAACTTCTATTTTCTTTTGCTAGGATGAAAAAAATACAATGAAATATGTGATTTTGTAATTTTATAATGCCAAACTCATCGTTAGGCCCCTGAACTTGTTCCAAATATCCGACTGTCCCCTAACCTTTAAAATGCTTCTTGTCACCCCTTAAATTTGATAAAAGTGTATCAGTTTGCCTCCTGAATGCCGCGTTTCAGCTTCTGGTTGGAGAGATAAAATTGGGAGAATGACACCTTTGAAAAGTCAAAATCAACCAGAAGCTGATACGTGGCGTTAAGGGGCAAGTGATGTATTTGGCCATCTTATAACTCAAATGATGTGAAAATATGCTAATGACCGCCTATTTCTACTCTGTAACGGTTTGTTGCCCGATGTTTTTATTAACCGAATCCACTTCTACATTTCCCTTTTGCTCCTTAGAAACCGATAGTAGAAAAGAGCCCTGAGCCCGAGCCTAAGCCAGAGCCTGCAACTGTGGCAAAAGTTGCAACCGAGCCTCCAAGTCCAACCCCTCCAATTGGGAAGGAACCCGAGTTACCAAAACCCGTAATTTCAAGGCCACTCTCTCCCTATGCAGCGTAAGTACTCTTATGTTATCCTTCTCTATTCTTATTCTACGCTTTATTATCTATTGTCACTATACTTGACAGTTATGATGATTTAAAGCCACCAACTTCCCCAACTCCAACACAAGCTACCAGTCAGAAAGAAAGTGCCAGTCCAGTAGATACAACACCAAAGCCGGAAACCATTGATGCACAAACAGTCTCATCAGTAGAAGCAAAGATAGAAAAACCTCTTTCTCCTTATGCAGCGTGAGCATTTTTTCAGTGCTTTCTGTGTATTTTATCTGCTTAAATTCTGTTTTTCTAAGACGTATTTGTGTGGTGTATTTGAGGTAGCTATCCAGATTTAAAGCCTCCTAGCTCCCCAAGCCCTAGCTTCAGTGGTCCGAAGAAAGTACCCGATGCCTCATCATCAGAAGCAGTCGAATCTTTAGCTGATGTGTCAAAAGTAGTGGCTACTGTTAATTCTCCCGTTAATTCCGCTTACCGGTCTCCCTACATGGCGTAAGTACAACAATTATCAAAGTATTATGCCGGGGCCAGTTTGGGATTGCTTTTTGGTAAAGCTATATCAAACAGTTCCTAATTAATAGTAAGTACGAAGGGCCAAAATGTGTTGTCCAAAGTCAAAATCTATTACTGTAGGAAAGGTTCATGAGAACAACTTTTTGGGACAACAGCCGGGAAAGCAATCCCAAACAAGCCCTCAATTTCATTTGGTAAAAATTTGTTGTTATGTGAAAATTTGATGGCTATTACCTTGTTTCTTATAAGCATCTACTTTTTGATGGTTTCAGATATGAGAATCTGAAACCCCCAACTTCCCCATCTCCTGTTGCATCAACGGTATCACCTTCAATATCTTCATCAAATGGAGAGCCTAAAGCAGGCAACAACGCACCTCCACCAAGGCAAAAACCGCTTTCGCCTTATGCCATGTAAGCTTCATGTCTCAGCTTGTGTTTTTTCCCATTTGGTGATGCTGCTGGATCATTCTTTGCTTAGAGCTACGCAATGCCTTTACACATTAGAAATCGATATGCTTGCGCTTTTTTTATACTTTTTGGGGACTGAAATTACTCATTTGTAACTGATTTTGCGTTCGTTTTGAAAACAAGGTACGAAGACTTGAAGCCTCCTTCTTCTCCCTCCCCATCTCACAGTTGAACTGAAAGATTCCCCTGAGAAGACAAATCAGAGAGAAGTGATGCATTTGAAGTATAATCCTTGTTATATACCAAGTGGCTGGCTTCTGAACTTGCTTTAAATTTTTTTTTTCTTCTCATTGTATTTTTTTATTGGTACTAATTGGCTAGCATTTGAAGATGTAAACTACTACAAGCATTCATTTGATTTGGAAACCTTGAACAACATTCTTTAACTTCACTTTTCCAGTCAATTAGCAAAGTGTAGTATCTGATAATTTACTTTTATCCAATTTGTCTCAACCTCCATTTTTCATCATTTATGTTATGATATGTTAACAGTCCACAATTCACCCTCACTTATACCCTCTAAACGGTTTCCAGCCGTTTGGCTTAGCAGAGCAAAAGATGTTCGATTTTCCTGTCGAAAAAGGAATCGAATTTTCTTCTTTATAAACTCCACACACTCAAAGCATTTTTTGTTAAAAAGTTTTCAAACTTTCGAGTTTCCTCAATTTCTTCTGTTTACCCGTGGATTATGATAAACTGCAGTAGATTATCAACTTATGACTGGGGAAAAATGGCATTAGATTTTGAAGTTCACCCAACCTAAAAAAAGTAATCTTTTAATGGGGTCTTTTCTTTGTTGATGGGCTTCGGCTTCCTCGCAACAAGTCTTTCGATCCAATTTCAAGCCTTTATGAAAATAAGAACAGAGGTTTTTAGGGTTTTAACAACAAACAGCAAATCAATTTCGAATTTTGAACTGGAGATGAATCAAACTTCAAACGAGAAGGGAGATGTAGCTCCATCTTCGGTTCTGGAATACCTAAATCCCAATTATCGGTAACAATTAATTCTCTCTTTTCGATTAGATTTTTCCCTGTGAAAGTAATCTGTAATTGTTCTGTGCAGGAATGAAAGATTCTCAAAAGAAGAAAATTACGAGTGGTTCAAAGATTACTCCCATTTTCGCCATCTGATTCAATCCCACATCAACCCTAATTCCTCAGTAAATTCACTTCTCTTTTTTCAACTTATTTTCAGTTTATAAGTTTACATTGTATTTAGTTTCGAAAAACAAAACCTGATTGGATGAGAAATTTCAACATTGAAGGTGTTGGAGCTTGGTTGTGGTAACTCGCAGTTGTGTGATCATATGTATGAAGATGGAATTACTAATATAACTTGCATCGATTTATCTGCTGTTGCAATTGAGAAAATGCAGCAACGATTATCAGCGAAGGGCTACAAAGGTCTGTTTTTTCGAGCTTTGAGTTTGTGTTCTTGTTGTCGAATGTTTTGGAATCACAAAGTGGTTGTTCACTTTCAGAATGTTGAATGTTTGAATTCACTACTCATCAGAAATAAAAGTGCTGGAAGCCGACATGCTTGATTTGCCCTTTGGCGACGGGTCGTTTGATGTAAAATTGAGAAAGGAACAATGGTAAACCGAAAAGCTTAATTCATATCTTCAATGTTTCCATAGTTTCTTTTTGTGTTTCATTGAGAGCTGAATCTCTGTATATATACACTAATGTTGTTTTCCTCTGTGATTCTAAGGATGTACTGTTTGTCAACAGTGGTGATCCATGGAATCCAAAACCCGAAACCGTTGCAAAAGTCAATGCAATGCTTTCTGGAGTTCACCGGGTTCTTAAGCCAGATGGCATCTTCATCTCAATTTCATTTGGCCAGGTGAAAAAACCCTCTATTGTATTGCTCGTTCTTTTCTTTTTGAAATTGGTATAATTCTCAATGTTTTCGTTTTCTGCAGCCACATTTCAGGCGACTCTTATTTGAATCTCCGGGGCTAACATGGTGCATGGAGTGGAATACCTTTGGGGATGGATTCCATTACTTTTTTTACATCTTGAGGAAGGTGAGATTCAATACTTTCGAATCTATTCTACTATCTTGCCGGTTTAAAGCTTTTTGTTCTTTTCAACTGAATGATTATCAACAGAACTAAACTAAATTGAATGGAATTGAAATAAAAGTTATTGAATAAGTATTGAACTGAATTAAACTGAAACTTATGAAATGGACTGAACTAAAATGAGCTGATTTCGGTATTCGTGGTAAACTTTTTGGTGCTTTGTGGTTGTGTGTTGATGTGTTTTAAATCGAGGGTTGGACCTTTTTTTCAGGGAAAGAGATCATCGAATGGCGAGGGAGCTTGTAAAAAGGTTGAGACACCAAGTGTTAGTCTGTTTCAAGATTTCGAACCAAGTTCGATGATGATGAGGATGATGATAGTTAGAAATGGTTGTAACTCCTGGAATGTGATTCACTTGTTGTGATATTAAGCTTCTACGTATCATACAAATGGATTTTTTTTGCTTGAAATTTGCTTCCAATGAATTTTTTAGCAGATTAAGGTTTGCTTTAGAGCTAATTGAGACCTCACTTTAGATCAAATGGTTTGGATTGAAAGCCCACAATAATCAATAAAGAGTTAGACCAAATAAAATTTGAAAATTGAATTCTCATGCGTTTGTTTGACCTCGAATATAAAAACAAATTATAAGTTTGTAATTATCAAAGTATGTTGGTAAAATCAAATGTAAGTGCTAAAGAAAAAAATCATAGTAGCTATTACATTTGAGGATCTTTTTAATAAGAAATATGCAATTAAATTTGTTGTTCTCTTCAATTTGTTCCTAATAATGAAATTAAATTTGTTGTTCTCTTCATTGTATTCTATTATGATGTGTACATTGTCTATTTGATCATGGCTAATCTATCATCTAAGCATCTTGATTACGACTGAATACGGCGCCATTTCTTTCCCGCCGGTTAATTTCTCTGATTACCGGGATCGGAACCCCTACGATCATATTTTTACCCCTTGCTCGATTCTGCGTGTATCCACGGCTTCAATTTTGTTTGCGGCGCCAGGTGTAAATACATACAATTGTTGATCGAATTATGCAGATGGGGGATTATGGCGGGAGTGATGACGATTACTATGACTCCGACGATAATGATTATTTGGATTGGGTCGAGGATGAGGAGGAGAATTCGAAATCGCCTAAGGGTTCCTCTACCAAGGTATGAAATTAGCAGTTTTTGCGGGATTTTAGGGTTTCGTGGATAGTAATTGTGGTTGATTACGGGGGTTTTCTTGTGTGAAGACTGTGACCTGATTCTCATTTTGTTTCTTTAGCTGTTTTATGGCTTCTTCTGAGTCGAAATTGCTTGTTTTTCTTTTTAAATCGATGATCCCCAGCTCACCTGAAATTGGAAGTTGTTATACAGTTTCAATTTATTAGGAATTTCACTATATTTAGAAGCTTCTGATATGAGTTACTGGGAGTTAATTGTTCGTTGCACTTTTCAGAAAGATAAGTTTATCTATTTTTGTGATATTGATTCAAAATTGATGCTTTGCAGATAATAACTAAAGCATCCCTCTTGGCGGCACAGGTGAACAACAGAAGGCTCTCAATTTTTCATTTTTCTCCTGTGTTTTTTATGTATTCGATTGTCTTGATTGTTCTGGATTTATATTTGTAGAGGGAAGACTTGCGCAGAATAATGGAGCTGCTTTCACTGAAAGAACACCATGCTAGGACCTTGTTGATACACTACCGCTGGGATGTGGATAGACTTATTGCTGTGTTTGTGGAGAAAGGGAAATCATTCTTGTTTTCAGAGGCAGGTGTCACAGTGGTGGAGCGACTTGATACTGATTCAGTATTGTCTTCTTCTTTAACAATTACATGTAAAATTTGCTATGAGGATGTGTCTGGTGATAATGTTACAAGAATGGAATGCGGCCATTTCTTTTGCAATGATTGTAAGCACTCTTGACCATTTGATGCCATTACTTTCTGAAATGAGGTTTAACACAGAACTATAAAAGTCTGATTGATTTTGTTATGTTCCAGTTTGTCTGAAACATAGTAGAAATACTATAGACTTGCGTATTCACTAGTCGAATGTGTGCTAAGTACTCTTCTTTTTTCAAAGGTTGGACAGAGCACTTTATTGTAAAGATAAATGAGGGCCAGAGCAGGCGAATCCGGTGCATGGCACACAAGTGCAATGCCATTTGTGATGAAGTTGCAGTTAGAAATCTAGTCAGTAAAAGGCACCCTGA
>CAOJBJ010492278.1:15000-41178 GCA_948291685.1 Euphorbia celastroides | reverse complement strand
CTCCAGTCTCCAGATCTCTATGAACCGGCTTTTTCGCTTCATTGATAAGCAATTTTACTATGTCATGGTGTTCATTCTTGGCTGCAATATGCAAGGGAACATCGCCGTCATCGTTGATCTTCCACAGCAACTTTGGACACTGGCCAAGCACCTTTTCTACAAAGTCTTTCGATCTTTCACAAGGAGAGTCAAGGTGGAGATGAAGGATTGTATTTTTATTTTTCCCAATTACTAGATGATCCAGACTTTGTGCGTAGTTATTGAACGGCTCAAAGTTGCCGACTCTCGCAGCCTTGTAAAGATTAGCATCTATGTATTGACTGCCATTGTCGGTAGAACTAAGAGACATACTGCACACTGGAACAGAGACAAGAACTCTCTTGGTTATTTAAAAAAAGAGGAAAGAGCAGTGTTTGCTTTGATAGAAAATGATTTATTATCATTATTTTGTGGATTAAAGGATGGGCAGTTTGCTTTATACAGTTTGTCAATTACTCTTATACCCTTTCACTTTTTGTTTCATGGTTGTTAATTGCTGTGAAATAATTGAAAGATTTTGTAAAATTGTTATAATTGTAAAGTTGAAATATAAAGTATCAGTCAAAAAAATTATTTGCATCTCAACGGGGTCCCCAATCCCTTCATACATTAAGCAAAATGGGGTTCAGTCCTCCCTTGCCTTGCAACCTAGGTAAGGTATTCCTTTTCTGGTTTCCCAGACTTTTTGTAAAGGGCCCCAGTCTTCTGTTTTTCAGCTTTTCCTTTCTTTATCGAGATACTCGGCTAACTCTGCTTCTTTCGAAGAAGACCTTGATTTGAAAAGAGAAATCAACATCTTGCTTGATCCATTGAATGATCAATAAATTTTTCCTTGAATACTCAAGGGGATTTGGAGGACCAGCGAGGCGGGGGGAAAGAGCGATCGCAAATCTCACGAATTAATTCAAGAGCTATTATCATTAACCCGTCTTCGCCGCAAAGATCTCTATTTTCGATTTGACGGATAGTAAAAAAAAAAGGGGTCATACCCTCTAGGAGGCATATCACCAACTATCTAACGGACTATGGAGAGTTTGACTATGCCACCATAGTAGGGTTGAATCTGGGGCGAATGAACCACTATTTTAGAACTATACTACACGGAACTAGCCCTAAAATGCGATGGTTGGCATGCGAAATGCTTTCCTTATTCCCATGAAGTCAGGATTTCTTAGGACCAGCATAGGAGGGCATATATCTTGACTATATGCCACCACCTATCGCACTATAGTTTTGATTAATAGTTTGATTTGGTCTACCTTGCGAGATACCTTTTATACCTTTCCATATACCAAATTGGGTTAATTTATGTAACCATTCTAAAGTAAAGATCAGTTTGGTGGGTGCCTTGAGCCCTAATTTTATAGACAGAGAGTCAACCGCCATTACTCTGGTTCATCTGTATGGGAGCGCTTTCAATGGTTTGATTTATTTAAGCTCGCGTCGGTGTTGCTGAGCCCTTTCGCTCCTTGAATGACTTCGAAAACTTTCTACGATCCTATAGTGGCTTATCGTAGCTAACAGATGATCTTCACCAAATTGGGTCAACATGTAGCCCGATCCAAACGCAATTACATGTCTCAATACTGACTACCTACCCGGACCCGGGCTGGCTGGAAAGGGAAAAATATAGCCCTTAGAATTATGGCCCTACACCGAGAAGCTATTTGTAAGGGACTCTCTCAGTCAAGTTGATTGGGGTTTGTGTTCAATAACTGCCGAAGTCTCACTCGACATCCCAAGCTTACTTTTTTTTTATGAGTATAGTATAAAATGTGGGAACATCGACCGAAGTGGGTAGGGAATCGAGGAAGACTGGCTCCTGGCTTGCTTTCGACCCCATGCCGTACGTCGGGAAGCCTCCCCTTATTCTCATTCTAATGCCTGCTTTTGTGCCTTCGTCAAGCCCCCTCTTCTCTATCTCTATGTCATAAAGTCGCTTAGAATTCATGGTTGTTCACTTCGGATGTGGTGGAGTATCGATGCTTTCTTCTTGGCTTAGTTGTTTTTTGAAAGGCCCTTTCCATGATTTGGAAATGATACTAAAGGTGGGTTACATATTAAATAATATGGTCCGTGTCCCTTCAAGAGGACTTCTGCGTACTTACCATCACCAAAGAAAGCCGTTTGATTAAACTACGCTAAGCTGAGACTTTCTCTCCTTCACCCACTAGTCAAGTCAGGGCTGGTCATGGTGACAATAAATGTTGTTTCAACTCAATATCTGTCAAGTTCTACTCGCTACTAAAGAAAGAAGAGAAGGTACGGTCTACAAGTACTCTGGAGCTCCAAGAATAGCCTTGAATTCCATCCATTATCGGTGACAGAACTCGATTCGTTATATTATATAATAATCTTCTTTGGTCTTAGGCCGGTTCCAGGTGATCTCCGAAAAAAAAAAGTATGATCCCCTTTAGTCTAAGGCCGGTGCTTTTTGTGGTAAATCCCTTTTCTGATGCCAGCTGTTCGTTCGGGAGGAAGTGACATCGGGGGATTGCTTTTTCATTCACGGATGAAAAGCTAGTAAGGTAAGGAAGCCTAATTCTAAGCTCTGACATTATAGCTGTTATTGACTCAGCTGCAGGCCAACTCGGAATCGAACTTAGCGATCCTGGGAATAGATCAGAAGCTAGTTAGTTCTTCCTGCTTGCCAAGCTGCTTAGCTACAACATTTGCTTTGCCTTATCTACTCCAGTGCAGAAATGCGCACGATACAGTGGGGTTAGATCACTATCTCAGGCGTGGAGTATCCCAGGTGAGCCGCAAGCGAACTGTTGGAGTAAAGAAGAAAGTAGGGTTGGAGTATTCGTAGTAGTTTCAAGTTTGTCAGATTCTGAGACATGAGATCGGGCTTAGAATCAAGATCTGATTCCATATCTTCTATTTACCAAACCAAACCCGAATGCAACAGCGTCAAGCCAAATAGGCTAAACTAGTCAGGTATTCTAGCTTGAATCGAATTCAGACTTCATCCCATCCGAGTTAAGGAAAGATCCCAGAGAGAAGCAACTCTTCCTTCCTTATATTAGAATAGGATAGGATGCAAGTCCGGGTGAACCATCTTCGACTAGCTAATATAGGAGAATCGGTTGTAAGACCGGATATTCCGTATTAGTTGATGCAACTCTTACTAAGGTGGATATTATATTGACCATAAAGCAAAGCTGAATGCTTACTTCTTTACTCTTTTTCGAATCATGCCTTACCCTACTTCCTTCATGCCTGATCTGAATGCCATTGAACAGAGGATCTTCACTCTCCGGTCTTTAGCCAATTCCAGTTCAATCGGGACAAGGCAGTTCTATGATCCGAGCCGAGGGAAAAAGCTAGAGGGCAAGGCTTCAATGAGCTATAAGGCTGAAAACAGTACCAAACCAAGGAAGGAATCAGAGTAAACAAGATCCGCCCTTCAAAATGGAATAGATGAATTCTAAGCTGAATTGAGTTACGTTCTTATACCCGAGGAAATTCTACTAGTGAAATGCCCCGTTAGAGTGACTCTTTCAGGGGAATTCCGAGAGCCCTTAGCTTAGGGGAATCCGGTTGGATCGAACGAAAAGCAGAAGTCAGAATTCCGCGATGGGATTGAACTTGAACTTGAACGAGCAACAGACTTTCCTGAATGCAAGCTTCAAGCAAGGCTTTCTTTTCTTTCTTAGGTCTTGTCTGAGTGTAGTGAGGAATGTGATGCGAGGGACTTTGCGAACGGGGCTAGGCGATGTCTCTTTAAAGAGAATGTCCCCCGCCGCTCTCTGTTCTTCTTACTAGCATCTCTAGCTGTTCTGCTTTCCTTTGCTGAAGCATTGAGGAGTGATCGATCCGAGATTCTAACTTCACTTATGAAATTCTTTAGCTTTAGGAAGACCCCTTTCTCGTTAGCTGACTGAGACCATTTCCGGCTTATAGCTGGTAGAACTAGATAGCGGTTAGAACGTCAGGTAAACTGCAAGCTATGGCAGTTCTGTAGCTCCTCAACGAAGGTAGGTCGACTAAGCCTAAGCCACTAAGGAAGAGTTATGAATCCATATCTGCTATCTGCCCACGCCCATAAGCATGTCTGAATAAGCCTGCTGATTAGCTTAGCCCACCCCGGCCGAATCTCCTCACAGAACGAGGTTAGTTTTCTAATTTTCTAACTACATGGACAGCATAAGCAATATCGGGACGAGAAATGGTGAGATAAACAAGTCCCCCTGCGGCGATATAAAGTTGCATTAGGAATAGACTGCCCCACCATCTGACCAAAGCTTCACGACTTATTTACAATTCTAGTGACGGACAGAGATCAGGATTAACAGCTCTTGAGGATGAGAACAAGTCAAAGGTATAAGCTCTAATTTAATTATCTGGAAACCTAAAAATCCCATGTAACATATAATACTTGTATTAAAGGTCTTAACTCCCGGAGCTCCTAAAAACAGGGATAACAGAAAAGCTGGGCTTTTTCATGCCCATCTAAACTGCAGCCTTACTCCGAAAGCCGTTTTTCTTCGGAGTCTTTGCCGACGCAATCCTATCATCTGGAAGCACCCCATATCCTCTCACTTGCAACAACATCGAGAAGATGCCAGCCCCAAATACCGAGGGTTTTTTATACCTTTCCTGCGGTGATCCTCGTTGGTTTTGTTGAAAATTTTTCCATTACTGAACTGAACATTTTCACCGACAACCGGCCATGCCTTCCTCCGTTCCTACTTATGTTTCTTCTTCCCACGGTCATAAAAGCCTACCCACTCTTGAGACAGAGGGTTTGGTACCCCTTCCAATACAACTTTATAACGAGAGCCTCCTCTTCATTCGATCTCTAACTCCCAACCAGTGAGCTAAGGCACATGCATTAGCCACTACAACAAGAAAGCCTTTCGGAGATCATGATGTCAGAGAAGAAGCAAGCATTCCTTCATAAACACGAGACGAGATGAGACAAAAATAAAGAGAGATCAATTCACTAGGCCTTGATCGCATAGTTAACGGTAGCATGTTTGCTAGTCTTGTCGGACTAGGAGCTCTACTAGCGTGGAAAATTTACTTAATTAAAGAAAGAATAACGTAGGTAGACGAACTATAAGTAGTAGGAGTTCCCGTCGAAGGGCAAATGATTCATTTAGGAAAGATCCGATACCAAGTGAGAGCGAGCTAGCTCTTGGTGTAATAATAGTAATTCCGTGGTCAGCATACTTAGAGTGGTCTTCTTGCTCAAGTGGAATCAGTTTCATTTGGCTCTAGACTACGATTCGATAGAGAACGATTTGGCACATCTTCGATTTCCTGGTATTCAAGTTGGTAGTTAGGCCCTTAATACTAGGTTTTCTGTGAGTTTTAGAAGTCATATCTTGAATAGGCATCTCGGTCGGTTGACGAAGCTACATCAATTTCCACAGTATTTGGTTAAGCAAGAAGACCTAATTTAGCAACATCAGTAGCCTTACCTATGGAACCTCCGCGAAGAAGTTTTAGCATCCACAGCAGAGTGACATCGGGACATTTTTCTTCGACAACTGAACTCTCATCACCGTTCTTAAGCCTAGACGGGGGTCATATTCAAAATCTCACAAAGCTTCATTCTACAAGCATTCCTATTTAAAAAGGTATATGGATTCCGGATCGAAAAGATGGATATATTTCATTCTCCTTCTGGCGACCGACCCATCTTTCTTTCTAGAGGGGCCCAAAAGAAAAAAAGACGCTCCTGAGGAGTATTGCTGGGAAATTGACTCCTTACTTTCCAACCGGATTCATGAGTGAAGGAAAAGATCAGATGGAAAGGACTCTCCTTCCTTCTCTCCCATCTGCCCGCACCTAAGAGACGCGCCCCACCAGCTTCCACTTATTGTTCTTGGAAGAGCTCCCTGATGCTGCTTTTGTCTTCCCCTTTCATTTTGACGTAGAAGTGAACAAAAGTATATCCCTAGGATTAGGATCTAGACTTTGTCCAGACAGGCTCAGCCTTTTAATCCTCCTATACGTATACGTCTTATCATGCACCTTTGCATTAAGAAAGAAAAGAAGGAAGGGTTATGTTGATCCTGTAGAAAAGACTTCCTTATCCCATCATATTTTATAATTTAGACCCTTCATGATCTGACTAAGATTATCGGCATCATAATTTTTCATACCAAAACAGCTGATCACAAAGATTCTTTACCTTAATACAATAACAAGAAAGAGCCCCAACTACCCCGCTTCAGGCCATGTTGTTCAGTCTCCAGGCACCGACGCTTACTTGCGGCCGCATGTTCATTAACTCCCCTCAAAGTAAGCCGTGCCTTTCTTGGGTCTGTAATGCCCCCATATATAGAGGCTCATCTCATCAGCTACAGACACTATGATCGCATGCATAGCCCTACCAGAAAAGAAAAAGATGAAAATAAGCTTCTTACTCGCCACATCCTCCGGTTCCCCTTCCGCACCACTAAAAATGATCCACCACCCTAATCAATCATGAGAAGTTCGTGGGGAATAGAATAGATAATAAGTTAGTAAGAGAGCAACAACCTCTCGGGAATGGACAAGACCGGCTCCAAGATAGAGATAGATTTCCCTTTCATTATCACATCTCACTTCTTCTCTAAAACTTTCTTACTAGCCAAGAAAAAAAACTTGCACACGGAGAAAGAGAGGGAGTACACAAGAGAGGAGCCCCTTGAGGGGAGGCGCACAAATAACTGATTTTTTACAATTAAGAAGTAGCATACGGAGGAGGAGAGGCGGGAGCTCTTTCTGGAAATCCTGTAATTTCAGTTGAAGTTGAATAGGATGAGGGTTTGAAAGAGAAGAGTTTCCGTTCCAATTCAAATAGAAGAAGTCCAAAACATTCTTGGAAGTAAATGAGTGTACACCCGAAGTAAAGAATTACATTCATTCTAGTTCGACCTGGCACTCTGCCTTACACCTGGGATTCCCAACTTCCTCTCATTTCAATAGATAGAGCAGAACCTTTCCTTGAATCGGGCAATGGTTTCAGGGTTGTCCACCTACGACGAGCTAGGAGCGAATTCGTCTATCTAAATGCCAGTCAACTTCTAGGCCTTTATCGTCTATTCAAGATGACACGACATCGGTACTTATACCATCTACTGCTTTGGCTACGGGGGCGACTCTGATCTTCACGTTACGAGGGAGAACCATGACTCAATTGGTGTTTGGGAAAGAGTATGGCATTTTCTTTCAAGTGGGAAGATTGAGAGATATAAAGCAAGGTTAGTGGTAGTGGAAAGAGGATTCACACAAACCAAAGGAATAGATTATGACGATACTTTTTCAACTTTATAGTCAGTCATTTAAGACCTTTTGAAGCTGTTCCCTTGATCAATCGAAGGAGGTCACCTTTGTCCCATAAGAGAAGCCGCTAAGGGGCTCAGCCAATGTGACTATTCTGTTCGGACTCTCGTTTTTGTCTCAATCTCATGTTAGATCTCAGATTCTATTATTCTTTGTTTTGTGAGACTTTCTTAAGAAGTTATTTGGCGGGTCCGTGGCTTGAGTTGTCCTCATCACAATACAAGACGGCTAGTCGCATAGTGTGCTTTGATGGCATTTAGCCTAGCTTTTCAAAAGAGAGATCGGACAATTCTCGTCTCTGAGCGCTGGTGCCTCTTTTCATTCATCGGGGGCGCTCCTGAATCTGTCAACTCAGCACCCTGCTTGCTCGTTTCGATACTCTGTTCTGAGAGAGTCTTTCCCTTCTCTTCCGCAGACAAAATTTTATTCTTTGTTTCCAAACCAGCATTTGTCATCGGATGATCAACTCGTTTAATATATGCATTAACCAATTGGTTTTCGACCATTGCCTTTCCTTCTTCCTCCAGATCGATTCCCTCACTTCTCGCCCGAGAGAAAGGACTTTTATAAGTAAGTAAATTGCCCGCGCGAAAGCCTAGAAGAGAGAGAGCGTTGGATTGGGTGCTTCCTGCTTTCATGAAAGTGAAGCATATATATATTAATATTATATTTTTTCTCCCGCTATTCCCTTCTATAGGTTCTCTGGCCTCGGACGTACTTTCCATTTGAGAGGAAGCGAGTTAGCAAGTGAAATAAATGAATGGAATCCAAGTTTTTTATTTCTTTCTGGGTAGAGGAGCGAAGGTCAGCCTACAACTAGGCAGCCAATAGCTAGGGACGGACAGTAGCAATAAGACTTCCAACCGGCAAATGAACTTGAAGCAAGAACTCTTACTCTTAGGCAAGGAGGGGCGTAGCCTCTTTCGAGATGCGATGCTTTGAATAGCTATCTTTAATAAAGAAGAAGAGCAGCAAACCCTTGTCTTACTATCAGACTCGAGGCGAAAAGGTGGGACTAAAAGGGTAACTACAAGTGCCATGATGAGATCTGTCTTTCGACTTGGTCGAGAAAAGAGTTCGACAAATCGATCCTCTGTCTTAACAAAGAAAGATATCCAAATCCTGTTAGGAATCGATCTAGATGCTTTGACTAGTGGGATAACTAAAATAGTCAGGGCTATGCGCAATCAAATCGGATTATCGAACACCGCCTTTCGCACCTAAGACTATTTTCTCGTTAACTTCTGGACAATCAGCTTATCCCGAAGAGCTTACATTCCATGCTTCTTATTTCATAATTCCTTATAACAGGTCATCCTCAGAGTTTTCACTAACCGAATCCATTTTTTGATGTGTCTGCTTTGCCTCTGCCCTATCATCCAAAATCTTTGCTCCTTTTCCAGGCCTATAAAATAGGCTTTTTTTTTGATTGAAGCGACCTTCGCTTCGGGAAATCTATTCATCTGCCCTCGTACTGGAAGGGATCTTACCATCTTTGCAAAAAGGACTTCAAGCTCTCCACTCTCCCGGCCCTCCTGTGCCTAGCTGCAACGACAAATCTCTATCTTGCTAGAGATGCCGAATCACTTTTTGACCTCTTTCTCGAACTCCTGATAACCTTATCAAGTCTGGTCTTAGAAAGGAGAGACGTCAGCAGCAAGGAACAAAAAAGATCGGACAACAGAGAACGGCGGACATCCATGCATCTAAGTCGGTTGGCGTGCCCTAGGCTAACTAACTTTATTTGGAAGACTGAGACTGCTGCCATCGCTCTTTTACCAAAAGAGAAAAATGAGCATTGAGTCAAAGTCAAAGTAAAGGTAGAAAGTGCGATAAGTATATACATTGTAGGAGATCCCCATCTTCTTAAGTGAATGGAGAACTCAGTTAGTTCAGTGAATCGTCAAAATTCCTCTCCTATTTTGCTCCTTCCTTTGTTCCTAGCCACGACGAGATCCAGTTCCCCTTAGAGTTGCTGTCCTTCGCTCTCAAAGTCCATCTCTTAGGACTTCTGTTACAAAAATAGGGAAGTTCTTCTACCTTCGATCGAGTAAAAGCAAGAGCTAGGGCAAATATCTATTCTGTGAAGCTAAGTGAGGTAATAAAGTCGATTAGCATCGTCAGCACCGGAGATACCTTTTGAATCAGAGCGGTGTGGGTAGCTTGTCCCCATGGCCTAAGGGACAGAAAGGAGAGAGGCTGCGTAGGTATCCCAATGGCTGGAATTACGGGTATACCCGTAAAATATGAAATAACTGTTAGGCCTCTCTCAACTCAATGCTTGGGATCACTTGATAAGATCTTGCCAGCACTATAGCTTTGGCATTCAGTACATAGGAACAATCTCAACCAATAGAAGGAATGCTACTAGGAAAGACTCTTACACTGGGGCTAGACTTCCCTCTCTTGACTGGCCTCTTAAGGCCCAAGCGATTGGTAAAGACTATACTACTTTCAAACTTTCCCCAGGATTGCTGTAAAGTGTTGGGTTTTTTTTAAGAACGGAAAGTTCTAGCTTTCAAAATTGGAAGGCATGCTGGGGTTGACACCTACACAAACACAGCTAAGAAAGATAGATCCATCTTTATCTAATATCTCTAGTTCCATAGGGACCAAGCAAGAGAGTTATACTATGGAGCTACTGCTAGTGCACAAGGTAATAATTTCTATAGTAAACCTGAGTGCTCAAGCCAAAAACCGCTTAGCTGACCTCTTCTCAGTTCAATGATCGACAGATGGTTCAGGCCTTAACCTCACAGCAGTAACATAGGAAAGACGGTTCCAGGATCTATCCCTGTACGAGAGCTTATTCCACCAGCACCCGACTTACCAGAATGTCCCGTGGCAGCACCATGCAAGTCTTGGTTTGGTTCCTCTTGGAAGTACCATAAGTATTTTATTTTAACCTGCCCTAAAGGGAGGGGAAGGAAATTCCCAAGCAATCAACTTGCTTACCTTCATACTTAGCTCAGTTTTCTGAGAATAGAAAGCAGAGACAGCAATTTCAACATCGTTAACATTCCTTAAGCTTCGCTAAAGCAACTACGTACCCCCGCTGCTGCTAAGTGTGAATATCCTGAGGCTATCGAGAGTAGGCAAAGGACTCTACTTACTCATCATCTTCTCTAAACCTTTGATTTGAAGGAAAAATTCTAGAGGAAAAGCTAATGTATTAAAAGAAGTATCCGAAAGAGCAGTTAGACCAAGAATATCCGAAGTCTTACACCAAGAATCTAACTTGCCTTCTCTCCCCAAGGAGAACCTTATCTACCTTAACACCACCTTCTTCCACTGCTAAACTGGAAAGGAAAAAAGACTGACTTTCTTAGAGCTTGTAAAATGACTTAACTCCTGGATAGCTCCCTTTGAACTTCCTTCCGCCCAGACATATTCTATCCACTTTCGTAGCCTGCTCTGAGATCTGTTCACCTTATCTCTTGTTCCCCACTCGCTGTTATAGCAAAGTTTTTAGGTAAAGGAGCAGTAGAATCAGTCCTTGCTGACTTGCTTATTCTCTGGGAGCTTTCTTCTTTTTTAGCATTTAATTAACTCTTAAAAAAAAAAAAAGGAAAGACAAGACCAAGCTAGCTATAGAATACGAGATCCATAACTTACCTATTGTTACTACAGGCAGGCACAGGTAAAGAGCTAGGGTTGGGGAGTTGAAAACCAGGTTACAGAGCAGGGAAATCGCCTGAGTTGAGTATTGGAAGTGGGTTTCTTGCCAGCCACCCTTGCGATTTTTAGTGCCCCTGGCTTTGGACTACTCACCAGCCAAAGAGGCTAAAGCGGAACTTTCCCTGTAAGAGAAGGCGTGATTTCTCGATCCTAGCGTCTTTGATCTCTCGAATTAAGGTTTCCGATTGGATTGGTTATCAGTGTATCGAACATGGTATCATCAATTCACCACCTATGGTAAAAAGAGATGTTCTAAGTATCCTCTTTCTGTCAAGCAGTGCGAGTGAAGCGCTTCTCGGGCGCGAACGAAAACTATCGTCCCAACCCAGGAATAAGGAGACCTTTTGGTCGCGGTAATCATATTAGCTTTCCGTCCACACCTAGCTACAAGAGCTTCTATTCGTAAGCTAACGGTCGGCTAAGAGGACTTAAGGGCAAGCAGATCAGGAAGCCCCCTTTCATCACTCAATTGATAAACAGCAGATCTTGCAACACAACTGATTATGCGAAAAAGAATAATCGGAGAAGCGCTTACCCTAGAAAGAACCGGCTTCTGTCCGGAAGAAAAAATCCTACGATTCATGTGATGGTATTGAGACTCCTTTTAGGAGCCTTAGGCAAGCACGAGATGAAGAAGCTTCAAGTGCGGATAGTTCAATGCCAGTTTGGGCTAAAATTGGTTATGGAAAGAACATCATTCATTGTTATGCTAACCATTCCTTCACTTCAGACAGAAATTAGGCGTGCTCTCGTTCCAAAAACACATAAGCCAATAGGGGGTAATCAAATAGATAAGATAAGGGAAGAGTGGGAGTTGGATAGCCGATAGAAGATTTGCTTAAGCCTTTGGTGGTACTATCCTTTCACCTTTCCGCGCTTCTACCTTTTCCCCGACAGCTTCTAAAGCATCTACTTTCCCGGAACCAGCCGTGTAAGAAAGAAAAGCTATTGACTTTACCCTTTTTGGCCTAGCCGGAGATGCGGACTTTCTCGCTACAACCGAGGATACTAAGTCATCAGAAGAATGACGAAAAACCAACAGCTGCAGAACCCGAAAGACCCGTTTAAAAATCAATTAAACCGGCAGATGTCAGAGATTATGTTACGGATGATTCCGTTGGTAAAACTTACACTGATGATTCTCTTACAGTTGCATCTCCTGATGAGGATATATAGACAATTCTTTCGAATAAGACGCCTAAAGAGACTTCCCCCTAGGGTGGCAGACGACTCATCAATCAGGAGTAAGGACATCGAAAGGTTTAGAGTGTAGGGGAATAGAAAGAATAAGCCAAGTAGTTCTCCGCCGAGAGTTTAAGCTAAGATTGATGAAACTGGTGGCTGGCAAAAGAGATGATTCCTCTGCTAGGATAGGTACTAACCTTACTGTTCCCGTCTACGGAGTTCGGGTTTATGGAAATAGCTAATCTAGTCTGAAGGTAGCACTGCTTAGAGGTGATCTCGAACATTACTATACGATATTGAAAAATTCAGATCATTAAATCAGAGATTTTAGTGATTTTGAGCACTCGTGAAGTCGTTCTTCCTTGACTCGAGCTAGCTTAATAGAATAGATATTACTCACCTTTTGCATGAAAGAAAACATGAGGTTTCGTACTCGGGCTGACGTACACGAAGAAGCTGCTTTTCCTGTTCACGCCTCCGCAGAAAAGAACTGAGATTGAAACTAGAAATATCGAAATATCGTAAGAGAATAAAAAATATCGTAAGAGAAGAAAGAAGGTTGAAAAGTAGTACGCCCGGTTCACATAGAAAAAAAACGTCCCTCAGAGCCATTCCCACGAGCGAAGAGATCCTAAAATCCTCCATTACATTAAGAAAAAACTGCGCCGCCGGTAAACGGTGCGGGAGCGGCAGTCGTCTTAGAAAGAAGACGATGAGGCCCCGGTCAAGATAGACCGGAGGAAAGGAGAGTGGGCATGGGGCTTCTTTCACCAGTTTTCTTTGAGCGTTTTGAATTCAATAAAGAAGCCCTCGGGGGCCCCTCTCTGATAAGGAAGGAAACGAAAAAATCAAGATTCGATGATCGATTACTTTCTAGCCTTTTCCACCTATCTTCATAGTCAGTTTCAACTAGCGACTCATGGTTCTGGTGTTATGCCTGGGATTCTTGAAGGTATTCCTGTTACTATGGACCATTACCTAACCCAGGAGCTGGAGAAATCTACTGTTTACATTTTCACAGATCATATGGACCCCAGAGTTGAGTTCAATTTAGGAAAACTGAACCATTTACTACTTAATATTAAATATCATTTATGTAATGGTGATAGTGTTTGTCTTCCAAGATATATAGAGGGGCTCCAATACCAGTTGGACTCTGTACCGCCGGAATTACAAGCTGTCAAACTTGAGCAACTTTATCAACGCGAGGTCCAAAGCTTATATAATTTTTATCAAACTCGTGGGTACCCAAATCCTCATGAGCAGTGCGCCCGCTTTATAAATCATTGCACAGAGAACTATACACGAGGCTTATCCGGCCCAGTTTACCCTCATTATCCATTCTCAAATTGAATTGATTCCTATAACTCTCGGTTTGGTCCTACTTCTTTTTTATTTTCTTACGTCTTAGGTGTAGCTATATTGCAAGCTTATGTTTTTACGATCTTAATTTAATCTGTTCGGCTGTCAATCATATTTCTTCATTAGGTGGGGGGTAGGGCGGCACTTTATCATCATCAGACCTGAAAAAGGAGTCCTTTGGGCGTAGAACAATATATATTCTTTTTTGGTATGCCGCTCCGCGAGCAAGGAGCGATAGAACCAAGCGGGCTGTGGTGATGTCAGAATTTACACCTATTTGTATCTATTTAGTGATCAGTCCGCTAGTTTCTTTGATCCCACTCGGTATTCCTTTTCCATTTTCTTCCAATAGTTCAACCTATCCAGAAAAATTGTCGGCCTACGAATGTGGTTTCGATCCTTCCGGTGATGCCAGAAGTCGTTTCGATATACGATTTTATCTTGTTTCAATTTTATTTATTATCCTTGATCCGGAAGTAACCTTTTTCTTTCCTTGGGCAGTACCTCCCAACAAGATTGATCTGTTTGGATTTTGGTCCATGATGGCTTTTTTATTGATTTTGACGATTGGATCTCTCTATGAATGGAAAAGGGGTGCTTCGGATCGGGAGTAAGAACTAGTGATAGGGAAAATCTCGGGGGAAGGACAGAGGAAAGAGCGATGCCTACATTAAATCAATTGATTCGTCATGGTAGAGAAGAAAAACGGCGCACGGACCGTACTCGAGCTTCGGATCAATGTCCCCAGAAGCAAGGAGTACGCCCGCGTGTTTCAACGAGAACACCGAAAAAACCTAATTCAGCTCCACGTAAGATAGCCAAAGTACGGTTGAGCAATCGACATGATATATTTGCTCACATTCCAGGCGAAGGTCATAATTTGCAGGAACATTCTATAGTCTTAATAAGAGGAGGTAGAGTAAAAGATTCGCCAGGTGTGAAATCCCATTGTATTCGAGGAGTCAAGGATTTGCTTGGAATTCCGGATCGAAGAAGAGGCAGATCAAAATATGGTGCGGAAAAACCCAAATCGAGATGAATGGAAGATGCCTATGGAACTTGTTTTTCTCGGTCAGGAGAGGGATGAAGCTAGTTAGTACTAATGAGGCTGTCCAGGTAAGGTCTGAGTCTCGAGACAATAATTATAGTCAAAATCTTCTTCGTGGTATTGCAAAGGCTTACACGATCTAAACTGATTGATCAGTTCAGGATGGTTATAGATCGGAGTGATGAAGGTTTGGTTCATATGTGGTGGACAGAAGGTGCTAGCAAAGCTATTCTTATTTTGTCACAAACAGATTTTTCAATGATGTCCCAATAGGTCAGATAGAATATGGTTTCAAGACCTGATGATTAAGGAGCGAGGTACGAGCTGAATCTTTCAAACTGCAGCTTTGATATTGTTCTTTTACTGACTCCTCATAACACTATTAAAGCATCTATTCTATTCATCTTAGAAGTCATTTTTTATGCCTAAGAGCTACTGCTTAGTTACTTTTTACTCAGGAAGAACTGAGATTGTAGAACCAGAGCAAGAGTTCGTACACCCGAAGGAGCTACAGGACCGCTGTAACGATACACAAGACAGAAAGCGAAGAGATAGATAGAAAATAAAGAGGAATTCACGTATGTGATATTAGAAAGAGATACAATAGTATTGGAATAACTACCGTTGGGTAGTCTCCAGGTATTTGGTAGTAGGACTGAAAAATGGGTAGGGTTAACCTCTACCCTTTGTTCCCAATATAAGTCCTCCTACCAGATCTTAGTGCCTTAACCAGACGACCTAACCTAGAATGACTCTCACTCGTAGGAAGAAAGACGAATGAATGCCGAAGAACTCAGAGTTGGACTGACCCGAGCTTCTCTTCAAGGTGTGGTAAGGTTTCTTATTGGAAGAGCGTTGAGGCTACTTTCTACTGGTTATCTCACAGGACTGCGCGAACACTGCCTTGTTACTGTCACTGAATGCCATACTCTCAGGCGAGATGAAGCAAGCAAGAGAAGAGTTCCGATATTGATCCAGTTAAGACCTAACAATAGAGTACGAGGCAGAACAATGTCTGTGTTTTCAGGCCCCTGATGCGGGATATATCAACGCAGCAGAACACAATGAGTTTTCGCATCCCCTGCAGCTGATCTTGAAGTTTCGGTTGATTCCCTGTTGGTAACCCCCGGCTCAACTCCTGCTACTGGTTCAACTCCTAACCTAGTTGGTCAATCAGTTTCCAACTCCATACTTTGTGTGTCAGCATCTGCGAACCTTGTATCAGCTTCTTCGGATTAGTCCTCAGGTTCAGGTGTGGAAACAACCCTAACTTTTGTCACTTCTTCCTCCGCTACTTTGCTCATAGTCTACCTTTCTAACGCAATGCCCTTCAATTTTCCATGGTCGCATATGGGGACATCGCTCGCAACCCCTTGATTCGGATTAGTGAAAATCGAACTAGCTAGATTTTAGAACTGCGGTTATTAGCCTAAGAGCGCTTACTGTAAGACCGGAGACTTTCACAGCAGCGGATATGGTTATTCTATTCCTCGAACAGCGCTTATTGCAAAGAGCCTTTTCTTCCGGAAAATCGCCCGGGCGTTCAACAGGAAGGTCAAGACAAACAAAATTAGAGTGGGAGATTTAGTGCTCAAGCAAGCTAGGGTAGTACCTTTTTACCCTCGTGGGAAGACAAATTGGGAAGGACCTTATTACGTGCAAAAGATGATACCAAGAGGAGCAGTTAAATTGGCAGATTGGGACGGTAATGAATTTGTAGAACCAGTACGCCTTGCCCATGTAGAAGAGATAGCGTCATCACTGCGAAGGAGACTCACATTAGGTAGATGTGGTATGGAAGGAATAAGTTGGAGGTGATCCTACCGTAAAGGGTAGGTAAGCATAGTAGGCAGTAAGCGAGGACGAAGATTAGTGTTATTGGTAAGACTACTTTCTTCAGTAAGAATATAGGCATTGGTCTGGTAAATCCATCCCTATACTACTTGAGGACTGACCTCAACGCATTACGTGACTTGACCTTCAACTCTAGCGTACGGGCTGCTACACTAGTTTTTCGGGAGACCCAGAAGACTGGAACAAAAGCAGCTACTAAGGTAAGAGCACCAACAACTTCTATCGCAGGATAGACTACTTCTTTCGCTGGAACCCCAGAATGTGAGCTTAGACTAGAAAAAAGAAAGGGCATCTGAGCAGGGTCTAGCTCGACTAAGCTTGGAGGGCTATGGCTAAGGCATCCCAAGCCTTCTTAATGGTTGTGTAAAAGAATTGTACTGTTCTTTGGTTGTGTAAAAGACGGAGTTGAAAGAGACTTTTACAGTTGTAAAAGAATAGAATATTACGTAATCAAGTCAGTAGCAAAGTAGAGCCTTAGACTTTCCTTTCACATCGTACCTTCCCTCTCGTTTCACTCGAGCTGCTTTGCACCTCTCGGGCAGTTGAATCACCAGCATCTCTTCCTCGTTTGTTGAGATTGAAATGGAACTCTTCATATATACCTCTCAGAAAGACCGGTAGGGAGAATTGAGTGTCGGCAAGCATCACTGATGGTGAATCACATCCCGCAATGTAGAGAGAACTACTCTATCTGTAGAAGGTGGAACCTGAACCTAACAATTCTTCTCTTCGGTCAAGGTGGAAGCCATTCAGCAGTGGGCGGACTAGACAGAGCTGCTGAAATAGCTGACAGGTAATAAGAAGAAAGTGAATCATCAACCTAGAAAGACATGGAATTCTTTTGGCTTTTCTCTTTCTATATGATCTTTCGTATACTGACTACCAGACTCGATGAGACTTCCATCCTGAAGTAGTCTGTTGTCCCAATTTATCTTCTCTGTTCCGACTTCATGCACTTTATGCACTACGGCTTTATGCACCACCAGGCTTTGGTATTTTACCTGGTCTTTCACCAGCACCACCTTGTCCACCAACACCCTTTGGCACTGCTGTACCCGTATTGCAAGTTCTTGGCGGGGTCTTAGGCTTGTCCTCACCTTGCCTTAGCTCTGAAAAGAATTTCCAATAAAGAATTTGAAATTCAAGTAAGCACTTTCAACACACAGTTAAGAAAGAATGGACTTGCATTTTCCTTATCCGGTTAACATAGCTTACCGCTTTATTGCCTGCCTCTATTTATAGTTCTATGCTTACAGGTAAGAATAAGAATCATCAGAATCCCACCCTAAATCATATGGATCAATTCAGCTCTTCCAACTAAACCCTTTCAAACAATACGGTAAGGGAACGTATCGGGTTACGGAATGTATCAAGGCTTCCCTCTTATTCTCATGTGACGTGATTTGCAGGGTATAAGCAATCCCTCCAGTAAGCAACTTCATTTTCTCGCTTAGTTCAGTGTCGGTTGAGTCAATCGAGGTAAACACATCTGGTGCTGGTCTAATTCCTTCTGTCCCTGAGGTTTGAGTGCCAGTTATCATTGATCCACTAGCCTTTGCAGTCTTAAGGTCAGTTTCAGTTGATTCAGCAGTTGCTATTTCTTTATTCCCAGCTGGTGTAGCAGGAGTTCCTCCAATCTAGTAAAAAAAAGAAAGAAAAAGAGAGGAGGATGAAGGTAGTTCAGTTCTTGATGCTCTTCGAGAATCTGATGCTTCAACCGTGCTTGGCTTCCCAACTTCTACTCTTATCAGAGGTTCAGAGAATGACCACTCATCTCGCCTTCCACCGCACCGGAAAGAGGAAAGCGAATGACAGCTGAAAGAAGACTAGATCCCCGGGAAGCAGATTATTGACCCGATCTTTCTTCACCGATCGACTTGCCCGAAGTCGTTAGGTCGCGTAGGTACGGTTTGAGAGAACATGATTCAATCCGCCCTTACTTTGACATGACAAAAGGGAAGGGATACAAAGCCTTTTTGGACTTTGTCTCTCGAGAAAAGGAAGGACTGCAGCGGATGCGGATAAGGAAGTACTCTTTCGGCTGATTTAATTGCTTTCTACTCAATGGATTGATGAATCTAGTTGCGTCAAGCAGCATAAGCGCTAACCTGATCTAAGGAAAGAAATAGAGTATAGGGGGAAAGGCGTGAAAGCAAGCCTATTCCGGGGCCTAAAGCGTCTGTAGGCCTATCAGCCATGAAGTAACTAGGGGAAGTTGGTGATTTCTCAGATCGATGTGTGCCCTCATTTTGGTGATCTAAGTTTGCCTTTTCGGAAAAGGGCTATTTTCTCGTATTAAGAAAGGTCAAGGCTTATTTGTCCAGGTGTGGGCCACATGGCTGGCGTGAGTTTTTATGTCGGTAATGTGTGACTTGCACACGTGGGTAGTGGTGAGGAAATTTTGTGGTTAGGTAAGACCCATTTTGATCGGGTGAATAATAAGCCGGTCTAGTAACATCCCGGTTGTTGTCCCAAGTAATCATAGATCGGCCATTTACAGCATTTCTTTGTCACGCTTCGAAGGGCCCTTTCTTCCATTTCGGACTTGTCTTCTTTTCATTGACCTCTTGCAGAAAGCAAAGGAGAACCAAAGAGAACAGTTCAGTTGCCAAGAAGCCGCTTCACTGATGAGCGAAGCCACTTGACCGAGGAGTTGAAGGAGTGACAACTATATATATATTACTATACTATAATAGATATATGAGCCCATCTATTAAGATAAGAAAGGCTCTTTATTGAGTTGCCTAAAAAGTCTGTAGCGAGAATCCTTCCTCATAGGGCAACTAGAGCGGGGACACTCATGAGTTCTCCCCTTCATTGATTAGTGAGAGAAGCAACCTCTATTCCTACGGCGGAGGATATATAACACCACCAACAATGCTATTCTGTCTTCTCTTGGCCGATCTTTAGTAGTCCTGCCATTCTAACCCCTCTCTTATTGAGATGTCTCTTTAACAGCGGAAATGCCGACATCCACTCGAACAAGAAGAGTGTCAGAGTAAAGACCGGTGCTATCCCCTTCCCCCGCTACGCTTCCTTCCTCAACAATCAATCAAAGAAGGATTTTCGATTCCCCGATCCACTCTCGTGCTAACATGCTAACAGCGGTTCAGCTAAGCAAGGGGCTAAGCGGGAATGCCCTATCTAAGAACCAACTTCTTTCTGATCTCTCTGCTCTCATCTCTACCTTTCTTTTGAATGAAATAAGGTGCTCTAGCCCTATAGCATTCCATGCTTCTGATTCCATTCCTGAAAACAATTCTATCACACACGGCGAATCGAGTTTAAAGAACTCTCCCAACAGCTTATTCGTGCAAAGATCCAAACAGCCTTTATTACATTACGGGAAAGTAATAAGGCTAAATCAAATTCTTTTGCTACCGAACAAGGCATTCGTCGCAGCCTATTGGTCCTACCAGCAATTCTCTGCTCCAGAACAGCCTATAAGTCATGGGATTCTCGCCTTTCCTTACGCCTACTAAAAGGAAGAAATGTCGGCCCCTGACGAGGAACTGTCGGAGATTGACGCGTGTGATTGAATCAAGTATATTTGAAAGGGCCTAAGCCATAAATCCAATAAAGCAAGGTAATTCTAGATTTTTGGTTTTCAAATGCTTGACCGGGGGGAAGCAATTGTTTACCGGTACCGGGAAAGGTACGAGGAGTTAGTCGACCATCGGTAGGTAGTTGCCCGGCGCAGCTACTTTCTTTACCGGGAACAAAGTAACTCGACTGAAAGGCTTGGTTGCAGACGCTCGACCAACGGCAGAGGAAGCCTAGACTGTGAGAAAGAAAGGGATGAATCTATCGCTCCTGATTCCGGGACTCTTGTTTAGCTTGTTAGAGGGAATGATCCGCCAGATCGGGGATCCGGTTTTTGTCCTTCCATCGATGAAGCGCCAGTGCCTTCAACCGAATGGCATTTAAAGCACTCGAGTAAGCTGTGGACGCACATTGAGGACGAAGGGGCTTGTTGTGAGTTACCGAAAACAGCCTTATTCCATCCAATCCTTAACCGCTACTGTTAAAGCTGAGGTTGCAGAAGTGATGGAATGGCCACTTGAACGGATGCACTTGCTTGAAGATATTTTGGAACTGATCATGGTTTAGCCAAGCAGCTTGATAGCGAAAGGGGTCTATTTTTAAGGAAATTCGAAATGTAATCAGCTGGGATAATCGGATTGTGATCCGAATGTGTTCTAGCCAGAATCACAACATGAGCTTCAGGGAATTTGACTTTCCAGTCGGCATTCGAAACAGGGCTGGCCACACCAACCCTTCTTGATCTGACCCTTTCCCCAACAATAGACAGCTCCTTGAAAGCTCTCGACTCTGGAGACGGAGGTCAAGGTGCAATTGAATCCCTTGCTCCATCTTGCCTTCTCCATCAGAGGTATAGGAGGAATGCTCTTCAGACCTCGGGCATTGAATCTCTGGCCTTAGCCTGCCTACCAGTCTTGATCTCTTGCAAGAACAAAGGGAAAACAAAGCATGCCATTGGAATAAATTATTAACTCGGATGCTCTCACAGCGATGCTGAAAAGGTCATCTCTACTCTGGCTCAACACTTCCCTGACTTACGCGAAAGAATCATCCTCAGAAAACATCCCGGATGGTTGAGCTCAAGCGAAGCACCCTTCAAGCTATGAAAGGGAGGGCAGTACGCGCCAGAAGAGAGTGAAGTGGCCGACAAGCTAGCTATATATATCTTTCTTTGGAGACCGGCATTCAATTCATTCTATTACTCCGTGCCTTGCCCAGACTATTGGCAGTTCATCTAAAGACAGGCAGAAGGTCTCTCCTAGTTCCAAGGAAAGCCATCAACCAAGACCCCAAGGCGATCCGCCTACTTCCGATGTATTCTCCGGCTGATTCACATTCAACTCCTTTTAAGTTCGCTATTCGGTCAAACTCTGAATAGGCTCTAGGCTAACGCGCGCCCTAACTACTGAAGACCTTAAAGAGGTGGTTTACGTTCGTAAGGCATAGATCGCTTATTCTCTTCTCGGGTAAGCGGGTAGGCGAGACAGTGGCACTCACCATCTTGATGGAGTAGCAAGAAGAATTCCTACTAGGCCAGAAGGGAAATCTACTACCTTAGTAAGAAAAAAACTGACTACGAAAGCAGGTATACCCATTTTGAGAAACCCTGCTTGGCTTTGGTTTGGACCTGTACTAGTCCGAGAAGTGAGAGCACCAGGAAGAGCAGATAGGTTGGTCAAGTGAAGAAGAATAGGCTCTTTCTCCAACTATTCTATTAGCCTTGTCACCAGCTGCTAAAAGAACTGACATAGTTTTTGTACGAGTAAGAGATATAATAGTAGCAGGAATATGCCCAGAATCTTATGCTAGTCTCTAAGTCCCTCCTTTTGCTTTCATTCCTCGTCAATGAAGCCTTAGGGCGAGCGGTTGCCGGCCTAGCCCTCTTTTTGCTACTAAAGAAATATCAGAGAGTGGCTCGTGAAGCAAGATCTCTTTCTGTCTTCTTTCTGATCCTTCTCTTCCACTATCTTCAGTGTTGTTCCCTCCTTTTAGGGCCTCTCGCTGTGCTCTAGCGGCTGATAGCGCCTGGTAGTCGAGTGGCTTTCAGTCCTTTCCATGCTTGACGAAAGGTCTTATTTGTAGAGTGGCATTCCGCTCCTCTCCCTATGGTCGAGTTTCTACGCTCCTTGCGCCTCTGTCTTTCTTTGTTAGACAGCTTTGAGTGCGCTTTCTTCCAGGCTTGCTTCACGGAAGATGGGTGTCCGGTTCAGAAGGTGAGACCTATCCATCGACTGTTATACCTGACTTCAGCCCATTCATTCAGGGCGATGAATCGATACAGATAAGGTGAGGCCTAATTCCTGATAGCCTGTTCTGGCTACTCAAAGCGTCTATCCGAGCCCTTGCTTCTTTCATTCCCTTTGGACTGCCTAATCAAGGAGATCTGGTTATGCCTCATCATCCGAGTAGTTGCTTCTCTCTTTTACTTTGGGTTCGTTGGGGTTGGTGACTTTAAGCTTGAATGCCCATAAGAGAAAACGGGTTGGTTCCTCGTTTAAGCCCTTCCGCTCCTCTGAGACCATTTTTTTCTGGACTCGTCTCGTCACCTCTTCTCACTCTTCTCTTGATCTCGAAAGAGAAGGGGAATTCCCAGCTCTGGAGCTGATTGAATAATTCTTATTCACTGTTAAGCTAATCCTACTTGACTCTATTATGATACCTCACCCTAGGGTTAGGAGCTGGCTTAAGCGATGCCCTTACTTGACTCCCAAGACCCGATTTGATCACTGAGAGCCCGCAAGAAGGGCAGGAGCTTTTTAAACCGAGGCTGGGGGAGATATTGACACATAAGTATTTACATAAATCAGAATGAATAAGCCCATTCCTAAAACGGATAGACAGAGAAGTCGACCGATGGAAGTCGAAACTGTCACATTATGGCAGCCCAAAAACACGGTATAGATGACATTGGATTCATTCATTCCTAAATCTTTGAATCGGTCTCAAGTCTAAGGTCATAGCATCCTTGCTTGAAATAGTTCCTCTCCCCTGGCCCTGGCCTAGTAGCTCGGGTCGGGCATGCCCTTGATTCTATTCTTTCTCGTCCACGAACCCCTGTCTACGAAGCCGGGTCCTTGAAAGACTTCTCCCACCCCCCGCCGTGACGCTCCCAAACCGATCGCTATCGTTTTCTTGCTTTCTTGTTGTCTTGAATTTTTATAGAACGGCTTTATATCAGGTATCGTTGGTAGGATGAAGTGGGATGAAGCATTAGTGGATATAGCAAGTGTGCCGGGGATGCGGCTCGGGCGTAGTAGGTCTGGACGCCTAGCATGAAACAGCCTTCTCTGGTATGGTAGCGGCACTATACTAAGGTATAGTATCTCTCTAGCTTCCAGTCTATATAAAACGTAGTTAGCAGAGAGGTAAGTCTGTCTGGCGTTCCCTCGCCGACTTTGGCATCGGCTCTCTCTCGTTAGGTAATTACCGAGGCGAAAGCTGCTCTCTCGGAAGTAAGTTTCCCCACCATCTTAGTGGGACTAGTCTAAAAAACTTTCACTTTTTATTCCAAGACTCGGATTTTTTTGTTGTGGTAACGCTCTTCTAGAATTACGTTTCACGTCCCTTTATGACTTTCCCGATCGGCGCTTCGGGTCGGTAGCCGGGCTCCGGGACATTACTACCACGGCTACTATCGACCCGAGCCCAAAGAAGGAAAAGAACGGACTAAAGCGAGGAGTTCATTGGCCATACATAGTGAAGGGGGATGGGGGTCAACCTCTTTCATGACCCATGGCCCCAGTGTGTCACTTGGTTAGCATTTCTAGAAAAAATTGAGTAGGGTTGGTTTTTCGACAGGGAAAGAGGGGAGTTGGCTGTAGTTGAGACACGTGGATGGACGATATGGATTTTATCGAGATGGTTAACCACTTTTTAACCGTGAGAGGGAGGTCATTCAGAACCCGCTGGCTCCAGAACCGGCGGAAGTTCCCCACGCCGATCCCATTTTTTGGAGCAAGTTCGGGAACATTGTGAGAAGGGGAAGGGGCGGTTGTCCGCTCACTTTCCGGAAATGGCAGAAAGATACTCCAGTGTCGTAGAGAGGATTATGTCTCGCGATCTGGAAATATCTGCGGAGATGAATACTGAAACCCTCAGCGGATGGGTGGAGGAGAAAAAGGAGAACCCTAATTAATCTCTTTCTTAAAATCCCTCATTAGGGAGCACCTGTAAGATTAGTCTGCCGCTTTCTTTCATAACAGAGCCGGGAATAACTAACGGCTTGGCATAGAAGTCTCTCGCACGCAAGGGGATGCTGCTGCTGGATGTCACGGTTCTGGGGCGCCATGATTTTTCTCGCTGGAACAAAACAATCGAGGGCACTGCCTTCCTTCAGCTTTCAGAGGTGGGGGCTGCATCAATCATCGCTCAGTGAGCTATTTATTTTATTGCCGCCAATAGCGCTTCGCTTGCATGCAAGGCGGCACGCCAGGTAGAGCTATCGCGCGCGGGCGAAGGAGATGCATTTCTGGTACTGATAGGACTGTACAAGCTCTTAGGGAATAATCTCTTTCTTATTTCTTCCTTTCTTTCCCATGACGACTAGGAACGGGCAAATCAAAAATTTCACTTCGAATTTCGGACCTCAACATCCTGCTGCTCATGGTGTTTCACGATTAGTATTGGAAATGAACGGAGAAGTGGTGGAACGTGCGGAACCACATATTGGATTACTCCAGTGCGGCACGAAGCCGCTGACGTCGAGTCGGCTCCTATGCCGCTAGCTATGCCCTGCTTGGTCCCCCGGCACGGTGGAGGTTCCGTAGCGCGTCATGAGCACCGGGCTAAGGGGCGGTTGAGCAACTAAAGCAAAACGCCCTACCTTACTACAACATAGGGACAGAAGGGAGAAGGTTGTGAAGGTGGCCTCGTTATCCACACGTCCGGTCGGATGAATGGAGGACCGACCTGGGTTTTCATGAGCGTTGGCGGGTCCTGGAGTGCCTGTCAAGGGCGCTAGCGCATACCCCGGGGTGATCATCACCACCTGCACCTCACATCTCGGCACAGTGGAACGTGTAACCCGCCTGCTGTCTCATTCAACTACATTTGTTCCTGTAATCTATAGCCGCCTAACAGAACGCAGCAGCGAGGGACAACCCGCCCATACAGCCAGCGGGGAGGATGGCACTACTGGAAAAGACCGTCTGGCGAAAACGTCGCAGGCGCGAAGCGTGGTAGGCCTGCGCCGGGGGAGCATAGGGAGGAAAGGGAGCCCGGACGGTGGAAGAGCCAGGGGAGGCCAGGTCATTTGACGGAAATGGAAGGCTTTTCCCTTATTATAATGAAATGAAATAAAGGGAAGCGCATGAATTCTTGGAAAAAAGAGGGAGCAAGCCTAAAAAAAATGTAATTAATAAAGTAAATTCAATGAATAGCTAGAGTCAATGGTACGACAGATAGCGCTGCCTACACGCGAATTAGCTTCCGAGGTCGAGCAGTCTCTCAATTTCCACTACAGGATTTGCGAATGAATGCTGGGCTGGGCCACCTCGAATGGCGTGAGCCGCATGCGGGGAGACCCGCACGTACGGTTTTTAGGGGGATCTGGTCGAAAGACCGGCCGACGCCCACCCGACTAGAGGGACTGAGAAATTAATAGAGTACAAAACTTATCTTCAAGCTTTACCTTATTCTGATCGTTCAGAGGGCGATCGCGGAGTCACTGAATGAAGTCCTCCCTTTCTTTCGGAGGTGCTGACCCGCAGCGAGGCAGAGATGACTAAGTGACATATGGAATATGGCGACGACAACAGCATGTCGTAGAAGGAGATAACAGGTGGAGCCAACGATCCACTAAGACTAATGTATCTACAACTACATCCCCGAGCGGCAGTCAAACGGAGGCGTGAATGCAAGATGCCAGCGGAATGATCGGCCGGACAGAGGCTTGGGCTGCTTCCTTCCCACCGCGTCCTTCCTTGTGTGTCGGAGATATAAAGCGAGTGCACCGGAAAAGAACGGGAACTGGGTCGATCTATTCTATGGCGAAGCATCCGAAGCATAACTGCACACTCACACGATCTTTGCCGAGAGATAGGAGCATTCGGTGGAACCGGTGAACTACACTTCTTTCTGGATAGATGTGTGGGACAGAGGGCTCATGGTACCTTCTGCCCACCCTTCCTCCTCTGCTTTGAGAACCGTGTGAACGGAGAGTGGGCAGAAGGGAAGGAGGTCCTCATACG
>CAOJBJ010492278.1:0-7500 GCA_948291685.1 Euphorbia celastroides | reverse complement strand
AATCGCTTACTGGAGCGCATAAACAAATATAAGGAGTTCTTTCGGAGGGGCCTATTTCATACCAAAGAGATATACCTACAGTATAGGGACTTCTCCTTGAATAGAATAACCCCTGAGCTCTGCTGCCGCCTCTTCCTTCCTTCTATGTGATGTACTCTAGCTGCATTCATTCCTTTATGAAGTAGTCCCTTGATTCTTATTCTTACATAATATAGAATTTATATGCTCCGAAGAGGGCTTTTGCCGGCTATACAGTCCAACCAGAGTAGCACATCAGTTCGGCTATGATATGTATCTTCCTGTAAGAAGCATCAGCAACGGTGTCTTTTCTTTTGGACTTGAACCTCCCCCTTTCTATAATAATAAGGTAAGCATTTCAAAGTTTATCTAGTAACTTAGTTTAGTGAACTAAGTCCTTTTTTCTAAGAACCATGTTGACAAACCGGAAATGCCACACACACACTCCTTTCAGATAAACTATTTACAGATAAGCTCGGCACCATGTGCCTAGGATCCCAATATTTTGAGCGCTAAAAGGATTAAGCCCAGAATTGAAATACCACACTCAGATCGGTGAATCTATCAGGCACACTCCAAAGTGATCCAACCATTCCGGTTTATAGATTCATTAAGAGAACTTAAACACATGCAGGAATAAGCACATAGACCATAGGGAGGGAAGAATGAAAATTCATTCATGTCTTTCTCTTGTATCATTTACTTTCCCATTGAACCACCAGGTTGGGTTGCCGTAAAGTACAACACAACTAACTATGGGCTTTTCCCATCTCTCTCGATGTTCTGGACACTCAGTCCTTGCCAAGGCCTTTTGACACGGGATCAGCCAGAGCTCATATATGCGAAGAGCTAACAGGAGCCATTCAAGTTGGTAAGGAAAGATAGGAGGTGATTAGAGAGATCACAAGCCTATTCCACTTACCGACGAAACTCTTATAATAAAGGGATTGGTCTGGAATATAAGAGGAGGGTAGTACACTGTATGGCTTAAGAGTGCCTGAACAGGCATAGACTACTTGCATGTCGAGCAGATCTAATCACAAGGAGATTGGGGGCGACATGCCCTAGAAGCTATGGCTCAGTTCATCCTAGAGTAAAGGCTAAGAACTGTCTCGCGGGAGTAGACCATAGTTCGTGAGGTGGCTAGATTCTTCGAGTCAATGCGGCGACTCACCCCCTCCCTGCTTCCAAAATAAGGTCCGGCATTTGTTATCCGATAGTGAATCAAGCTAATAATTGGCAAGGTCCCGCATAGTTGACATAATAGCTTTTCTTTCCAAAGAGATTGCAGTTCCTTATGGAGCCTTTTTTCAATCTGTAGGGAGGGCCTTGGGCTTGGGGTTGGATTCTCGGCTTCTTGCAAACAGGTTTTCAATCCTTTGAAACCCGGAATTTCTTTAAGACTTGCATTCGATCATCGGGACCGTACTCTACCCGCCTAACCACTGCATGAGGAGCAGAAGCCGGGAGTGAAGACGCTTTCCGGAATGGATTCGGTCTCAACTTCTGAACCGGACACCTCTTGATATACGTCGCCATAGGCAACGAGTTCCACCACCCTTTCTGAAGGGTCAGGATTCACCGCTATGGCTGGTAGCCCTTCTATCATGGATTAGCCAGACCAGTGGAGAAGCAAGGAACTGGTAGCTACATCTTAAGTCTTTAGTGACTCATTCATCGGGAGAAGAGCCTAAATAAACTTACTGATCTAGGAAATTCCATTTGGGAGTTGGCGCTCATCCATCTTCACTTGTTTTGCTTGCCGGGAGAAAGAGTGGGATTGTATACCGCGCTATGGCTGGATTGAATCCGATCTTAGAAGACTAGTGTCCAATCCCGGCCGATGTAGACTAGTCCCTTTTTGGCAGCACTTCCTTTGCTTCTTTCTGGAACTTACTAAAGGAGGCCTTACCTTTGTCCCGGTCCATTGAGTTGAATGAGTTGAAGCGCCTTTACCATTAGTCTCAGATAAAAGAAGCAATTCCCGAATAAGAGAGATTGGCTGTTCTGCTAGCTGGGGTAGGTGCTCGTGTATGAAAGGAATGGACCTTCCATTTTTATTTAATTTAGAACCAAAACCCTAACTGTTGGGTTAGCTTCCATGGAAGGAAACTCTTCTATCGGGTAAGGAGTTAGAACAGGCCGAGGCCGAGCCTTAACCAAGCCCTATTAGATTAGAAGGAGGAAGCGCGTTAGCTATTAAGTTTTTCTTGCTCTTAATTGCTGGCTTTATGAAGAGCTGGTTCCGGGGTATACCTTTATTGACAGAATTATACTCTCTTTTCATCAGCCTTAAGTTGAGGATTCTGACCTAGCTCGATGACCCCTCTGTGAAGCTCTAGTCCTTTCTGCTTACTGTGCTGATAGTTCCGTGTCTCCAGCCTCTCTTGCCTACCTACCCCTAAGTCCTGTCTGCAGTAGCTGCTTCGCTTCTATCTTATTTCTATCTTTTATAGTAGACCGAGTAGATGACCGAAGAGCGGACTTCTTTCCAACAAAAAGAGGAAGTTTCGATTCGAACAGAGATATGTCGGAATTAGCTCTTGGGAAAGATAGAAGGTCAGGGCTTCAGACCCATAATTCAACCTAGCCAACCAATGTGGGAGCTTCTTATAAAAAGTTCCAAAACCTTGAGATGAAGAAGGGAAAGCGTAAGTGAACTCGATCCAGTGGAGGAGGAGGAAGAGTCCTTGCAGATCTTTACTCACTCACTTCAAGAGTAGAATCCGCAACTCTAAAGGGGTATTGGCCGAGTAGTAAAGGCTACTATGAGCAGATAAGGGACTACTTGGCTCGATCGAGCAGCACCTACACCTTCTCGCGTAACGACTTCTTTGAAGCTAGGCTAGGATCGGATCCAATTCTAGGAGAGATGTCAGACCAGTAGACCCAGGTTATGCCTTTGATCTAGGAGCTTCGGTTTTAACACGTTGTTCTCTTGAAAGCTTATTAGGAAGCTAAGTCTTTACCTTTTCTTTTCTCAATAGGAGGTGTGGTGCCGTTGCGTTGGACCTGCCCTTTATGCAGCATCGGTTGAACTGGCCCGCTATTGGTGGGCTTATTAGATAGAGCTGGCTGGCATGCCACGTACTGGTTTTTAGACTTCAATCTTGACTTAGAGTGATTTATTTGAAATCCGCTTTATTTTTGAAACTGATAGAAGAGATAAAGGGGGCAATTCTTATAGTTCTTCTGTCAAAGGAATGAATTCCTATGCAATCAAAGTCAAGTTTCTCGCTTGTTGCTTTAGAAAGATTGCAGCGTTAGCGCTTTACTAATAGAATATATAGAGCTTTTCCCTTATTTATTAGTTAAATTAAAGAGTGGTTTCTTGAGGCCGTAAAATTCGAATACAATCTAGAAGATCTGGTCGAATGGTAGAAGAATCTATGGGTTCGTTAGAAATCCAATAGTAGCTCTCTGGACATACGAGTCACAGACAGCCGGGAAGAGAAGAAATCAACGACGGAGCTACTAGCTACTAGTTGGAAAGGAAAGGACAAGACGACCTTTCGTACATTTCTACTGTACTGGTCCGGACATTAAAATAGCGAACGAAAGACCAGGAGATTGGATCTAGCTAAAAAGCACTTCCTGCAGGGTTGACGGCTGTGTGGCCCTCATTCAGCTGGAAGTATAGGAAATCAATCCCGGCACGACCGATGACTTAGTCTCCTTCTCCGCTTCGACTCAACCGCCCAACCTCTTAGAAAAGATCCGATAGATAGCAGCTACCTAAGGCGCAACTAAGCCCTTCACTAATCACGGTCTTTCATCTAGTAAGTCCTAGTACTATGTTCTCCAAGCTTGACTAATAGAATAGGCAGGCCTTTTAGAGAGCAGTAGAATTTAGGGTTAGCTTTGCCTTGTTGTGATAGGGGGGGTGAGGGGAACTGCTCAGAAATATCTTAGTTGGTTGAGGGGTGACCGATCCAGTCAGTAAAAAAAAACAATAATATAAAAAAAAAGTCTGGTCTCTGGTGTAGTAATATGACTTTCCCGATCTATAGTTCCTCTTCTTTATGATCCCACTTTCTCTTCAAAAATGTCTTGAGCCCTAGCACTCTTTATATGCCATAATTTCCCTAGAATCCTGAGGTTCTATCCTATACTCACTCCCTATCCTACTCCTCTACCCTCACCCAAAATCCACCAAAGTAAGCCTTAGCCATGGAATCCAAGAGCTTGTGAGGTAGAGAGAGACCTTCCTTAGGTTCTCCTTCTTCACTTCTCTTTCCCATCAAGCCTCTTCAAGGAAGCTAGCTTAAGACCCTCTGGCGGATCAAGACGACTGACGAAAGGGGGAGAAAGGACAGATCACCTGCCAATCTGTAATGAAAGAAAACTATACCTGAAGAATGGGATGGAGGTTGACCGGCACAAAAGCCATCTCTATCAATCTACGCTCATTGATGAGACGGCTACATAGAGAAGAAAGTATACCCTTTCTCACCCTCCTTTTCACTAAAAAGTAAAGAAAAGATACACACTTTGGAGGTGGGATCGAGGATGAAATCAAATAACGAATGCACTTGCGGTTAAGACAGGTCCTGCGTCTCCTACCTAATGCAATTGCACTAAGGAAAGTAAGGGTAAGGAAAGCCCGGCATCTCTTTCGTTCAATAATGCCTTTGCTTAAAGACGCTATTGACCAGGAAAAAGACACTACCTTTTTGATTTGAATTGAGGAAGCCGACCCGAAGGGGTGAACGAGCACTGCGGTAAGGAGCCGTAAGAAAGATGAGCGGAGCAAGCATTCTTTCTGCCGGCCTTGTTAGGAGTAGGAGAGCGTGGTAAGATAGATAGACGTCCAATCTTGCAGCAGCTAGTTTTGCTCGACCTTAGTCTTGGGCTGATCTCACACTTCAATCAACCTCTTCGTACTTCGATCCAATCAATCGATCGATCAAGAGGCTAATCTCTTTTGTTTAGGCCAGTAGCTAAAAAAAAGTCCTCGCTTTCTCTTGAACAAGGGAAGGACAGCATAGCATTAGCTTCAATTGAACAAGCTCAACCTTGAAAAAGAAAAAGAAAGGTGGTAGGCCGAAGAAGCGTTGAACGCTTCAACTTGGCCACTGAAGAAGGCGAAGGCTGGGCAAGAGACTGGGCCAACTTACTGCCATGCCATGGTTTAAGCTTTAAGCTCTATAGAAGGAACTCTTTTTTAGGTATTATAGGAGAGAGGACACCACTCAGCACCCCACGGAGCGGTAAAGAAAAATGCCTAACAAAAACAAACGGCCAAAAGAAAAAAACTGTATGGCTGAGAGGAGAAGAAAAAGAACGCATGCATGGAGTCTGTCGGAAATTAGAAAATCTATGAAAAGACATTTAAGGCTAATAAATAAAAAAAGAAAGTCCATTACTGAGATGAGAGAAGTGGTGATCTCGTCTTGCTTGCTGGAAGAGAGGAAGCTTCCGGACCGCCTTTTTCAGCCAGATAGCGAGCGATCACTCAGCAATGAACACTAACTGAAAGCGGCCGTGAATGAGTACCTATCCCTTACGGGAATCGAACCCGTGTCTTCGACATGAAAAGACGATGTCCTAACCACTGGACGAAAGGGACCAAAAGGGACAAAAAAGCCATTCTTCATATACCTCAGCTCCGAGAATAGAAGTGGTTCGTTTTCTTTCTATACGCAATTTACGATTTCGTTTGTGTTCATGTTGGCGATTTCTGATGTGAATTCGGCGGGTCGTCCCCCTTCCTACGGGTTCCCCCACCGACCCAGTGATACACCAACCACGCTCCTTTCCTTTCTCCGATCATAAAGTCCCCTGATCTCTTTCTTTGTCTTTCATCCCCCCCCCCCTAAACAGAATAAGTAAGGCCCCGTTCTTTTCTTTCTAATAAAAAAAAATAGGGGCGGGGCGAAGCGCCCGTTTGAAGTGTCGAAGGCCTATGCTAAAGTAAGAAAAAAAGTACGTTAAGGTTACGAAGTTCTTTTTTTTTCTTTATAGAAAGAAAGGGAGGAAAAGGGCTTACTTTGTAAGGTCAGCTGGTTAAGAAAAGCCCACGGAGCGGTTATGAAATCGCTTAGCCGTTAATTAATTAAGTAGTAGTGAGGCCTCAGTACGGAGTTGCGTCAGCTGTAGATATAGACTAGGCTAAGGGACGGACTTCATCTCTTCTATTCTCTTTACTTACACTTCCGCTGAGTCTAACGAGGCTCGGGTGCGGAGCCTTCCACTGTGGACCGAGACTACGCAAAGGTAGAAGACCATAGAAACTTCGCTGACTTTACCATAAACCTTGATTTCGCTACGCTCAATAAGAATCCAGAATAGCGGAAATCGGTTCGTGTTCCGCTTCCAAAGTAAGTCGTCTTTGCCCAAGTTTGAACTGCAGACGACTCCCCAGTGATTCCATTCCTTCTTTCTTTGGGTCACCCCAACCCGCATGGGAAGAAGAGGGTCAGCCAAACAGCGGTCCATTTTGTACATTTGCTGAGGCAGACCAATTCGGCATTTTTGAAAAGGGAAGGGAACTTCTCACCGAAGGGGCAGTAGGAATGAAGGAGGCTAGAAGCGGTAGCTTCTAGAATGCAAGCTTATCCTTTCCTTTTTTTTAGAGCGTACCACTATTTTTTTCAATAAGAAAAAAAGTTTATGGATGAAGTAATCGGAGTGACAAATGGTTACGGTTGCGGAAACCGGAGAAAGTCGGAAACCGTCGGTTACCTTTTGAATTGAATCAAAGTAGCGACAAGCCGAGTACTACGGGGGAAGCTTCGCTTCTACGACAGCTTCGCTTCCTCGTCGCTTCTTTCTGGCGACTAGCTTCTCAAGTGGGTGGCTTGGTAAGCAACAAGCTACCTTCAGCATCGGTAAAATCCCTATCAATAATAGGCCGGAATGGTGGGGAAGGAGGCCCCCCTACTTCAATAGAAAGGGGGGAATCGCCGCTTCACAGCCGTTCCTCTACAACTACCCTTCGCCCAACATGATCACAAACGAAGACAGAGAATTGCGTAGAGTAGATAGGAGGACGAAACGGAAACGCCCACTTGTCCTGATCGGAACGATTGAAGAAAGAAAGAGAATGGTGGCCCCTTTCGCCCAGGGGGCATCGTCGGAGAACAATGTCGGGGACAGGGTGAGAACCTTCCGTTGGTTACGCCCTTTAAGTGTTGGTTCTTCTATATTTAGATATGGAGGGAGATAGAGATCTATATCTTTCTATCGATAGATGGATATATTGATCAATGGATATTGATCTGGTTTCAAGATCTATGAACAAGAGGGATCCCATTATATATATATATATATCCATTTGAAAATGGAAAGAGATGCATAAATATCTAGAATAGATAGGACGGAGCCAGCTGAAGGAAGGTCGCGTTAGCGCCCCTGCAATCTTTCTAAAGTAAGAAGCGCGAAACTTTGAGAAAGAGGGGCCTTCCATTAGAATATTAGTAATACAAGGCGCGTTAGCCTATCTGCAGTCATAGGGGGGTTCAGAAAGGATCTGATCGTAGA
>CAOJBJ010492098.1:0-10924 GCA_948291685.1 Euphorbia celastroides | reverse complement strand
TTCATGTTCCTAACTGGCCAATATAAGTCTTCTATTGAATAAAAAATTGTCAAGAAACCCTAAAATCCAAAGAAGTGAATGCGTTCAGAACGATTATTGAACCAGTCTCAAGACATAATGACCCATAAATATGCAAGAAATGGAATTTCAAATATTAACTCAAACAGCAAAATATGTTTCATTACTAATGAATTAATGATTTGTAACTTATAAGTTGGTTGATTACGATTTGAATGACCAACATTTTAACTCACAAGTAACATATGAATCAAATACTAAAAGCCGATTGATAACTTATTACAGATTACTTACACACTAAACGAAAAAAAGACCAATATCACCACTATACAACAAAAGAGATTAATCATCTTCACATGTCATTTGAAGTCATTAAAAAATGTTTTATGAACTGTTCATAACTCATCAGTCATCACCATCAAAAACTTCAGAAAATACAAAAATTTGCAACATTGTAAAATTATAATTTGGTGAAAATTAAATGAAAAAAATAAGAAAAAATTCATCAGGGCAGTCAAGAGTCAAATCAGGTTGAGAAAGAGAGAAATAAGTGATGGACCCACGAGGCACGTGATGTGGTGTCAATCATGTCCCCACGATACATTTCTTAATCCGGGCAATAACTTGTAACTAGGTTGATTTCCGCCACGTGGACTCATCACAACGGTTGAAAATCTTGATTTAGTCGACGTGGACCAACACAGGTGACACAATTTCAAGCTCAGTTATCTCAGTCAGAAACTTCTCTTCAAAATAGTTTATGCCTTGACTATGTAAACATGTAAGATTAGAATCAACCTAACTTGGATTTGCGGTAAAGAGTGGCTCAGTTAGTAAGGCACACAAATTTATAAGAGAAAGAATTTATTAGAAGAAAAAATAGTAAACATTTTGACGTAGACAATTGTAAAGTATACAAATATTGTCTCACAGTGATTTGCAGGAAAGCTTCATTTAGCTTAAGGAAAAGAATGTTAATAAGATTTTGTAAACTCGAGTGTACTTGACGTTGTTAATGTTACCAGTGGAGATCAGATTAGTTCCTCTTGTTGGAGTTCTACCAGTCCCGAAGAATCCGATACCAGTATTGTTATTCACTATGATTGCGAAGATAGGAGACACGATGAGTAAGACAATGGTCACGACATGAAGCATGATCATTAATTATACGCTTTAAAGAAGAGTTGCTGAAAGATCCGTATACCTAAGCTTTGAATTAATACATCTTCCTGTGGTCATTGGTCTTACTCTTAATTGGCTAAGCTATCTTTATTTATTGTCTTTTATAACTGCCTTTACTCTTCTTACATTTTATTTAGTTGCTCCCTTTATTTTACTCGTCCTGCGCTATTATTTGTTGCTATTTACCTCTCCACACCATCCCCGGGACTAACGCTAGGTCACGCTGATAGGTTAATCAATGGAGATCATTATTTTAACAATTCTTCTTCGTGGGATCAACCTCTACTCACACTAACTTAATCTATTTTATACGTAGAGATTATTTTTTGTGGTGTTGACAACCATCTTTAATAAGTTGAAAAGCTCGTGGCATAGATTGATAAACAACTAAACCAAATAGTTGACTCTTTATTTTGTGTCGGAAGGCTTGAGGCCCAAAGTTATGAGTCCACAATAAACTCTCTTTTAAGGCTTTTGTATGCCACACACTAACCAAAGATTGTACGGACGGACCCTTTTCTTCGCCCACCCAGTCAAAAATTGCAGGCTTTTGGATTTGTATAATTTAGTAGTTGTTGCTCGTTATTGTTTAACTTTTTGTCTTTAGAACTACTAAAAAGCAAAAACACATATGTAATGGCTGTCACCAAACATTTAGGACAATTTTTTGACGTTGAAAAATCTAGAGGCTTCGTAAACATTAACTTGATTATAGAACTGTGTATGCTAAGCTAAACCTAATTAATGATCTAAATCAGTTGTTCAATTCAATATATTTTGATCAATTCATCCTTTGATCTGTTTGATTCAACCGTAAGACCAAGTCGACTTCTGAATGCTCCGATATAGATCATAGGTGGAGGTATTTTTATCAACTTATGTAAAGAGCGAGAATGTAATTGCGCAAACGATTAGCGGACACTGAAAGTGCTGCTATTTATAAATCTTTTGCTGCTAAAATAGTTAAAGATTAACGTAACCAAATTGTTTGAGCAGTTGTTTGAAACCAAAAAGATAAAAAAAGGGTTGTTGCTAAATATTGTTAATAGCCTTTGTTAACAACAAAAATGTTTTCATCAAAGAGTTTATTTAAACTAGAACTCGAAACAAGACATGTACAAATTTTATAATACAAATTTATCTACTGCTGAAGAAAGCTTTAACATTTAGTCACTAAAACACTAGATAAATATCATCTTATGAAGTAAAAAGCTAACGATATCACCCTCAAATCATAGAATGATATATACATTAATGCAACCTATTATTGGTATCTGTCAATTTGACTGCAAGCATCACCTTTAATGCACGAATAAAATCAATAAGTTGAGTTAGATTAAATACTCGGAATAGAGTAAACTTTTTTAGTAACTACATTGTATTTTCTTTCATGTCAAACTATGATTTTGGAATTTCAATTATGACGAAAAGTAAAAGGTTAATACCACCAAACAAGCTATGATGAAATAAACATCAGAAAAAATTTTATGGAAACATAAACAAAACTCAATTTGTTAATTTGAATTAATATATAGGATTAATTTAGTGATAGACAATTTGGTATTGCTTAATTAAAGTTCAAAAGGCTATACCATCATAAGGTGCTGCTAAATGGAAGGATGTTATAAACATCCATGAATGAAAAATCACGGACCAAAATATTGGGCACAATCATATAGTATGTACATCAATAAGCGGAAAAGAAAGAAAAGCAATAACACCGACACTTTACCATACATAACGGCTTCTAAAAACGTTGATACAATAGAAAATGACAATGATGGATCGGCAATTACAATTTGCATCCCTATTTTTATTCTCACCAAAAGTCAATTTTGTTTGCAAAACTTACTCCGAGCTCCCCAACTTATACAATTTCACAACTGGCCCCCTTAATCAATCACTTTATACATTAGTATTTGGAAATATAGTTTTTCTATTCTGATTAAAATTTGTGGCAATACCAAACTATAATCCACATGGCTCCAAGCTTCATCATGTTTTTGTTGAAGAACAAGTTTGGTGAGCATTATTCCTGTCTGTATTCGAGTCTTGATCTATTTGATTGAAATTCACAACTTTTTAAATTATCATATGCATTAATTTTCACGTAAAATATAATCTAATACTACTAGTAGAAGATTATAAAGATCATTGGACCCGTGATAATCATTTTTAGCACTTTTGTGACCTAATGTTATCAAAGAAAAAGGTAAGTACTCGATATGTCAAAAAAAAACGGATGAAAAGACCAATAGTAAAATACATGAAAGTCGAGGGAGTCAACGATTATTTTGCCACCTTTTTAGATGTATCAAACTTAACGGCTTAGCGCCGTTCCGTTACAGTGCCAACAGCATTTTTTTTATACCGCCATACAAATCACTCACTATAGAAATTCCAAATCCAAATCTTTGAGATCTAAAATTCTCCTCTTCCTCTCTTCTCCTCTGTGTCCTTTGCGCGTTTTTCTCTTCTTTTGACACAGCTATTAATCTCTGCAAATCTCGCGTTATTCTCATCTCCTCCATTATTGTGTTGAATCTAGTAAGATTTCTTGTCTTATGTTGCTCTTTGCGGGATTGCTGGGATTTGTTTATGATTTTGATTGGAGATTTGTTATTAGTTCGATCTGATTGGATTCTTATATGGGTTTTGATTGACTGTGATTGCAATTGTTGATTATGTGTGAATAATTCATTTTATTGGTTAATGATTGTTTTTTTTTCAATTGAAAATGGGGGCTTTCTTCAGATCTGATTGGATTTGTATGCTTCAGTTGCTCTGGTTGCTTCCAGTTTGTTAGTTAGCTTTGATTTGATTGATTTTAGCTCACTACTCCTAGTAGGATGGCAATTGTAGTTGCTTGTGGATCAATTTGTTTGACTTTCATACATTACCATAATCAGTTATTTTAGTTTTATTGGTAGTTTCCCAACGTTGTTAATTATGTGTGAACTTTTGCTCTGCTGAATTTGATTGTGCAACCGGATCTAAAATCGATAGAACAGATTGCAACTTACTGTTAAGTTATACTAGCACTCTGCTATAGATACTTTAACATCAGCAATGAATGAGAATATTTAAAATCTTGTACCAACAGATTTGCTTTTCTGATGGATGAACACTTTTAAAATTATACCATCTAAGTTGGTCAGACCTGAAATGTGTTGGAATTTTCTAATCTGCTAGCGGTGTTTTTTTGAAGGATAAGTTGATTGTTTCTTTGTCTTTGTGATTGTCTACATATATTTTATTGATCTCTGTTTACTAACTTATATGTTTGGCACCTTAGTTTATCCCACCCATTGGTTTCGTTAAAACTCATTTTTTTCTCCCTCTTGACAGGTTGATCAGTCAATCCTCCTCGTTCATTTGTGATATAAATCCTAAGTGAATCTGAATTTCGGTGTTTTGCATTGATATCAGAGCTTGACCTATTAACAGTGGGAAACTAGATCTGCATCATGATATTGTAGTGCTTCGTTAGATAGGAAAGATCTGTTGACTATTTGTAACAATGAGAGGAAGATCTGATGGGAGCCAGAAGAAACGATTGATCACCTCTGTCTGTGTTGTGACAGTCTTTCTTGGATTCGTATACTTCTACTATGGATCCATATTTGGCTCACAAGGCCAAGGTGGATCGGCTCTAGAATATGGAACCAAGTCCTTGAGAAAACTCGGTTTAGGTGGGGATGATGATACTGATGGAAAACAGGAAGATTCAGTCAAATTTGAAGATGGCGATGATACCGTCCCAAAGAGCTTCCCTGTAAGGCTTTCAACATCTAATTGTTCTCTCTTCCATGATGTTTTTCGGATGCTGATTATCTTCAGTAATTTACATGTCTACTCTTGATTTTGAAGGTTTGTGATGATCGGCATTCGGAACTCATCCCTTGCTTAGACAGGCATCTAATATATCAAATGAGACTCAAGTTGGATTTGACTGTGATGGAGCACTATGAACGCCATTGCCCTCCTCAGGAAAGACGATATAATTGCTTGATCCCTCCTCCACCAGGTTACAAGGTGAAAATATTGATTATTTTGTTTGGAAATCGGTTTCTTCTTGTGGTTATCTTAGCTTTTTACTGATTGTTTTAATTTTATTGCTTCTCCTATGATAGATCCCAATTAAGTGGCCAAAAAGTAGGGATGAAGTCTGGAAGGCAAACATTCCCCATACTCACCTAGCACACGAGAAATCTGATCAGAACTGGATGGTTGTGAAAGGCGAAAAGATTGTCTTTCCCGGGGGAGGCACGCATTTTCACTATGGAGCTGATAGGTATATTGCTTCGATCGCTAATGTAAGATGCCAGTCCTTTCCAAATTTGCTCCTAAGAGAATTGACTGTATATTCTTTTATTCATTTACCAATACTTCAAAATGTGTATCTTCCAGTTATGCAATTGCTTCTTTTTAAAGGATTTCTTATTTTGGATTCATTTCATAGTCCTGAATTATTGGAAGATTAATTCTGTTGCAGATGTTAAACTTCTCGAATAATAATATAAACAATGGGGGAAGATTAAGAACGGTTTTGGATGTTGGCTGTGGTGTTGCTAGCTTTGGTGCATATCTTCTGTCATCTGATGTAATTGCAATGTCATTAGCACCTAACGATGTGCATCAAAACCAAATCCAATTTGCTCTGGAGAGAGGAATTCCCGCATATCTCGGTGTTCTTGGAACCAAGAGACTCCCCTACCCGAGCAGGTCTTTCGAGCTTGCTCACTGTTCACGTTGCAGGATCGATTGGCTCCAAAGAGATGGCATTCTTCTTCTTGAGCTCGATCGATTACTCAGACCAGGAGGCTATTTTGCATATTCCTCTCCTGAAGCCTATGCACAAGACGAAGAAGATCTCCGGATTTGGAGAGAGATGAGCGATCTTGTCAGTAGGATGTGTTGGAGAATAGCTGCAAAGAGGAATCAAACTGTTATTTGGCAAAAACCGTTGACAAATGACTGCTACATGGAAAGAGAACCTGGTACTCAGCCTCCTCTCTGCAGATCTGATGATGATCCTGATGCTGTTTGGGGTGTACCAATGGAAGCTTGCATTACACCTTACTCTGATCGTAAGTTGTCTTTTTCTGCTTATATACTTTTCTGAATATCCCTGTTATTTAACTAGTATATTCTGTTCATATGGTGTCAAAATTATGTAATGAAAACCGTTTTCTTTTGTATCAGATGACCACAAAGTCAAGGGGAGTGGCTTGGCTCCATGGCCTGCTAGATTGACTTCTGCTCCTTTTCGACTTGCTGATTTCGGATATTCAAAGGAAATGTTCGAGAAAGACACGGTAATATTGGGTGCACGCTGCGATATGCCTATCTTAATAAATTATACTTGTTTATTTTACATGATTATAGACACCTTATAGATGCACTTTCAAACACCGAGAACTTAGCCTTAGTTCTTACCTTTTTGATGCAGGAACTATGGAAACATAGAGTGGAGAGTTACTGGAATCTGTTGAGCCCAAAGATACAACCGGACACCTTGAGGAACTTGATGGACATGAAGGCGAACTTGGGATCCTTTGGTGCTGCTCTGAAAAGCAAAGATGTTTGGGTGATGAATGTTGTCCCTGAAGATGGACCAAACACATTGAAAGTGATTTATGACAGAGGGCTTATCGGTTCAGTTCACAACTGGTATGGAACTAAAACCCGAGAAATTTGATTTATTTTTTTAATTGTTAACTTGTTATGCTCTCTCTCTGTGGATAAGCTTTGATTATGTTAATATTTTGAAAATACAATGGTTGCTCATTCTACAAACGTGAACATAGGTTAAGAACAAGGTCCATTGACCATAAATCGAGCGGTGAGGGTAACATGGGATACATACTATATTAGGCCAAACCCGTCATAACCCCACTGAACTGGCCCAAATTGTCTACTTGCCTTTAAAATGCTTCTGATTGCCCTTAAACTTGCAAAAAGTGCATCAATTTGCCCCTTAAATGCCATACACTGGCTTTGGGTGTTTTTTTACTTTCTCTCTGCACCAAGAAGTTGACTTTCGGCAGGGAAAAATTAGTGCACTTTGTGCAAGGTTAAGGGGCAACGGGAAGCGGTTTGAAGGTTGGGGGACAATAGGCGAAATGGGACTACTATAAAGGGCTAGTGATGCATTCAGCCTATATATTATATACCTAAGATACTCTTTTCTCGGACCTATCTAATGATGAAAGATTTGCTATTTTTCTTGAAGATCTCTCGTTTTACATTTGCTTCCTCCAAGTAACGACTAGACAGTCTGCAAAATTTTTCATTTGTGGATTCTGATACGAGTTGGAGATAAATTGAATTGGCATTTATACTTTTATTGACAGGTGTGAAGCCTATTCGACATATCCTCGGACCTATGATCTGCTCCATGCCTGGACTGTGTTCTCCGACATTGAAAAGAAAGGCTGCAGTGCCGAAGATTTGCTTCTAGAAATGGACCGAATTCTCAGGCCTAGCAGTTTCGTTATCATTCGGGACAAGCAATCAGTGGTCGATTATGTCAAGAAGTATTTAGTGGCCCTCCATTGGGAAGCAGTGGCAACTGCTGATTCGAGTTCTGAAACCGAAAACGATGGGGATGAAATCGTGTTTATTGCTCAAAAGAAATTGTGGCTAACAAGTGAAAGTTTCAGAGACTCGGAATAGGACAACAAGGTACTGAATTTCTGAGCTCCTCTGCTTGTTTAAATCCAACAAATTGAGGAGGTTCGTTGATATGCAGTAAACTATTTGCATTTTGTAGCATTAAGTAATATTCACATTAAATTTTTTTTATTTCGTATAATGATTTGATTTGATAGATATGAACTATCAACAGATGCAGCTCTACAGTGTATTCTTTGCTTTTTTGTTTTAGCTTTGTCAGCGCAAATTGGGATTATTGATGAAATAATCACACGCTATAGGTGCAGCTGAAGCATATAAGAACTTTGCTTCTAATTTGTCTAAGTATTTTTAGAAATGAATTTTGCATTATCTAATTAATTATTCTATATTCTTCTACTACACATTGAATGCATTAGATTTGTGCCATGCCAATTGTAGCATCATTTGATGAATTCAAAAACCAAACATATGTAATGTCCCATCTATCTTTTGGATCTATTAATTTGTCTTTCCCTTCTCTTCCCTACCAATTTGCACACCCAACTTGTGGTGGTATTTAATGGATTTCACAACTTGATGCTATCGGATCGGAATATGTTCTCAATGCGATGCGTTTTTCTGTATTTTGCATTCGGCTTTCAGCGTAATTTAATATGCTTCGGTTTCTCTTTAATCGGGGTTTTCTTTTTCTTGCAAATGCACCATAGGTCAAAAGTCGAAAGAAATGAGAAACACTAAATAAGAGGCAAATTATGGTTATGAGCGTGTTTGATAATGCTTTTTCAAGGCGGAAATATGTAAGTTTGTTTGATGTTGATATTTGTAGACTGAAATATGTAGTCCTGAATTGTGGGGTGAGATATTCAGATATATCAGAGCAATGATTTTGGAAAAGCTATGCCAAATAAACCTGGTCTTGCCTTTGTCTATCTCTTAATGATGAATTAAGATTGTGTTCAACTGTATTAACATTTATTGAACTTTAAGTTGACAAGACAGTATCACGATAAATTAGAAGATATTGTCTGCATTTATATTTTTGTCGTAGTACAATTTTAATGAGTTCATTATACGACTGTGGTGACTTTTTTTATTACAACACTTGTAGTATATACAAATGCTAGAACTGACAAGCTCTAGCAGTTGAATAACTGTCTTGTTATTTTAAATCGAGTTAAGTAATTGCTATAAACATTAATTAATATTTAATGAAGAATGAAATGGTTGAGTTTTTTTGGTGGTCCTTGACATAACATAAAGTATTGTACAGGTAATGAAAACGATGTTACGAGAAGCAAGTGGGTTAATTATAAAATGAAAATCCAACTTTATTGGATATGTAGATGTTGATGTTTATTCGGTCTTCCAGTTTTTTAATTCTAGGGAAACTTATATGATATGATAAAAAAAAGTTTGTTAAAAGATATAATATGATTAGTCAAATAAATTTATTATAAAAATAATAAACAAGTTAAATTAACACTACCAAATATAAAAAAAAATAAAATAATTATATCCAGTACTCTATTCACACACATTTGTAATACATATGTCATACATTACACTTACAGAAAAAAATGGTATTGTTTTCGCTGTAACATGCAAATATAATACATTTATCACACATATGTCACACATAAAATTCCAAACTGAATTTGATAACAAGAACAGGCTTACAAAATTCATTACACATACCGTACATATATGTTACATATACAATACATATCCCTTACATTAAATTCCCGAACTGATTTGATAAGAAAAGCAACTTAACAAACTCATTACATATACAACACATATGTAATATATATGTCACACAAAATTTTGAACATATTACACAGTTTTTGCATAACAATACATATGTCACACATATGCACAACATATGCAATACATATCCCTTAAAATACTGAAACATTTTATCAAACACCTTGTGTGCATCCTTGAACTCCATTATCTTTATCTCTAATGAGCAGTCTTGTATCCTCTTTATTCAACTTCAATATCCTTATTCACAAAGAAACCAAGCCAAAAGAGAAGTTCTAAAATTATAAATCGATTTCAACACTAAATCCAAAAAGTTAAAAAGAATAAAAAACAAGAACAACAATGGCAAAATACCACAAAAAGCTAAAAAAGAAACAACCGAAGCGCACATATTCGAGATTGGTTTACCAAGACTTAGAGAGGAGGAAGTGAAGCTCGAGATTCACCATGAATCAGTCCTCAAAATCACACAAAAGAGAATAAACGAAGATGAAGAAGTTGAAAAGAGACGAAATAGCCCTGCGAGAATCTGATGTCGAACACCGGAAATTTTTTCCACCGACTGGAGCTGAATCGAAATCAATGAGGAGGAGGAGGAGAGGTGGAGGAGGAGTAGGAGAGGCGGAGGCGGAAAAACGGTCTCGACGGCTTTGATCGTGGAATTACAGAGGAGATGAGCCAATTATGAGTACAGGGACCAAATGAAAGAGTAATTAGAGTTGGGGCTTTATATAGGGGATACTGGGTGTAAATAAAATCGAAAGATGTTAATAGATGAGAATTATTTAGCTAGGTGTTATTTATATGATTACTTTGTTTAACTTATATACTAGTGTAATTTACCCTAATAATTTTATAACCTAGCAGCTAGAGTGGTTCGGTTAGTTGGAGCAGAAAATGATTTCAAACTCGGTTCGGGCTTTTCAAACTAAAATAGGCAGAAGCCAAGGGATTTAGGGATCTACTCGAAATTCAATCGGCTTATAACAAACGAACAAAAATTTATTGTTTTATTGAGGAAGATTGACCGACGAGAATCGAGTCTCATTACATTGGTTTCCCTATGATTATACGTTTAATTTACATTTATTTAAGAGTGTCATTAACATTTTAATCATACGAAATTGAAATAATTAGTAATGAGCAGATGATAATGGGGACTTTGTAAAGTAGTTCGGCGCCGTCACAAGACTCACAATTGAGAATTATAAGAATTTATTAGTGCAAATTGGAAATTTATTGCAAGATGCACAAACTAAATATAGTACTACCTAAAACACACACTATTTATCAAAGAGTTTTCTCTATCCCTTTTTAAAAT
>CAOJBJ010491299.1:0-10492 GCA_948291685.1 Euphorbia celastroides | reverse complement strand
TTTTATTCTTTTCATTACGTGCTTACAAAACACAGAAATACAATAAAAGTTATATTTTCTTAGTTTGTTTCTATGTGTATTCCGCAATTCACCACCTCATTGAACCCATGTTTTTAGCTCATATTTTGCATTATTTTTTACTTCATTTCAAATCTACTAAAATTGACTCGTTAGTTTACAAAAATATAACTGAAAAATGTCGTTCTATATATGAATGTAGACTCAAACTAGTGTGACCTCAATTTCAACCACTAAATCAAGACCATTATCACAGTTCATTAAACTCTTAACATACCGTTTTAAAAAATTTTATTTATCTCATTTTATCTTTAAAACTATATCCATAGTAACATTTTTTTATCAAATTTTTACACAAATCAATTATAGCATGTCTAAAATCCATATATAGTTTGACTTTGTCTTGCTAAAGATTATACAATAGTTAACGAATTCTATAGGTTGACCAAAATAAACTGCAAAAATACAGTTGTCATCCTTTCATTTTGCAAAAATGTAACAATCAACTATCTCTAACCTTTGATAAAAAAAAATCATCTCTAACCTTTGACCACCACGTGTTGACTGGTGCTTAAATAGAAAATACAATATTTTTCAAAATTCAAACCAGCAAAAAAAACCGACTAATGTTGTTCAGAGTGGCAAATTAGTTTACTTTTACTTTAAACTTCAAAAGATAAATAGGCATCTGAGGTAGTTCATGAGAGTTCCAATATAGTAGACATGTTTTCTACTGAAAGACGGATGATATTAATAGTTCATCATATTGATATACTTTCTGTTGCAACTGAATTATTTAGGAAGCTGATTCTTATTTCTTGAACTTTTTTTTTTGGATAGAAACTTATTTTGTGAACTTAGTCCTTGTTGGGCACCCAAAACCGCAACCGCTCACAAAAATCAACTAAGACTATTGAATCATCAATAAACAGGCACAATAATGGTCAGCTATATTGAAGATGACTGCCAGCATTCAGGTGACAGTATAACAATTAAAAGCAGAATTCAGATTTTTCAAAAGTGCAAGTCACAAGTCCGTAAAACTCAAGTCTCTCAAGGTCAGTTCAATATCATTTAGATGAGCCATGATGAAAGGGAACACCGATATGAAAAAGTAGCCATTCTTTTACAAGAAAGCACAACATCATTACAATCGAATAAAAAAACAAAAAGAACACAACAAGATTAGGACACAGAGAGTGGAAAGACTGAAATTGTTGATTAAGCATACCCTGTATAGGTCTAATGACCCTCAACTGACTTAATGCTTCCATCCTTTTGAATGACCGTCTTCTGTGTATGGCTCAAGAAACCCAATAAACTGGAAAAGACAATATTTCTGGTTATGAGCAGTTGTGCACAGGCACAAATCTGAAATTTTAAGGTTTAGCATAAGATATAAGACTAGAAAAACATGTACAAAAATGTTATGCATTTTTCATGCTTTAATTCTAGTGGCAGTAGTTGTATAATGCAGAAATACACCCTTTACAAATGCAAAAGCTATGAATGGGACTGGGATTGACCCTTCACTAAATTTTACATTCAAACCTGATTACAAGGAAGAAAGGAACTTCAAAAGTCATAGCAGCTAGCAGAATAAAGGTATTCAAATTATACTTTCTGTCATAATAAAAAGAAACATATTAAAAAGATACCTTCATTCCATCATCAGACCACCTTGCCCCATAACCATCAGCTGTTCTTATCTCATACACGGTCCCGTGTTGTGGAACGATATGCACATTTGACCAACAAGAAGAATCAATTAAGCGATTGATGACATCCATTGCAAGCTTATTTTTAGTATCATCTGGCAAAGTGAATATTCAAATAACAAAACTGTTACCAAATAAATCAGGTGCGGTGTAAAATATAAGAGTGCTTCCATTTCCTAAGCATGGAAACCTTTTGAGCACTCAAATAACACTGTAACAGTATCAACCTAAAATGGAACTTGGAAATCATTGATCTGAGTGAATAAGTACGCATAAACAGTTTCCACCCAAAATGAACTTATTGTCAATGAGAATCCTTAGGAACTTAAGGTGGTACTGGGGGCAATTTCACTTGAATCAAAAACTGGCGAGTGATAAGAGAATTCTAACTTCTCTAAACAACAGCTATTTGAAGCCTATAATAGTCAGAATATGGGTTGGCTTTTAATAACATCTCACATTCGTTGCCTTACTGTTCCTTACGGACAGGAATTTTGAACAGCCAGAAGTTGAGCTTTTAATCTGAATCGGACAAGTTTTGTTGATTAGATAAGTGAAGGGGAAAATAATTATGTTTGATTTAAAACCTTGGAGAATGTATTTGGATTTACACCATTCTAAAGGTATTCCAAGTTTATATTAGTAACCAAAAGTACAAAATTCCTGAATAATCCAACTACAGGAAACTTATGAATTAGAAGCATTACTAGGCGCCGCACTAGTTACAATAGGACAGCACTCAAATGGTGATAATTTCATGTTAACAAAAAGCCAAATGTGACTCATAATGTTGAAGCCGATGAGACCCTGTTGGGAAGTGATGAGTTGACAGATACATGGAGACAATGGTTGAGTACTAAACGGAAAGCAAAAACTAATAAATAAGATGATGTGCCATCAATCCCTATAATGAAGTTTAATAGCCAATAAACCCGAAAATTTCTTTACTAAGGAAGATAACACCGGCTCAAAGAGCAGTTATGTTGGAGAGAGGGATAAAGCATATACTGCTCTTTGGAATCCTATTTAGTTTTGTGACGATCAAGACCCACATGGAAGAAATGGAAAATGCTGTAAAGAAGATAAATACATATGCATGCTAGGCACATATGTGAAACCTTCAAGCCAATATATTATAATTAACCGAAAGGAGGCATCATTGGGAACCAAATACAAGACTTACCACTACCACTAAGAACACCCCAATACTTATCGCTACTCCTTTCAACATGTTTTGCCAATGCCCTTGCACCGTGCGTTAAGCTGCAGCCTTTGACCTGCAGTTGAGAAAGCAGAAAATTGAAAAAAATTCTGCAATGTCAAGAATGAGCACAAGCGATTTATGCTAATTTTCCTGTCGACTTCCCAAAAATAGAATTTTCTGTCACCGCTCCCAAACCATGTCATGGAACCATTTTATCCAAAAGCATTAAGTTGGTAGGTTAGGCCCAATCTTATTATTTAAATTTTCCTGGACAGATTTAAACACTAGAAAAGAGTAAAATGATGTGAAGTCATTTGGCCAGTAAAACCTGATATACCAAATTTCAGATTGTAAAGATAAATTGGAAGAAACAAAGCACATGTATATTTGTAGCATGTAAAACATAGCTCACTTTTCTTTCGCGCCATAAATTTCCCTATCTGAAATTTTTGCTTTAAGATTCTCTTGAAGCAAGAGCTGGCATTAACCATTATAAAGAAACCATCTGAAGTATGAGATATCTTTTCACCAAAACAGAGACAAAACATGAACAAGGAAGAGCCGAAATGCATACCAAAAGACCAGAGGCACATAAAATGGAAACCACAATCTTACTTCTGGCTTATACGTCAATAGGAAGGATGACAGAAGAGTTGATCTTGAAGGAGGAAGGGCATCAAAAACTGTTCCAACAGTATGTGCAATGCCTAGCAGATTTTGGATGCCACCATAACCTAATCCCTGATCAGAAAAATGAAGCATCAGATGACAATATTTGTAGTCTCGGTAGCAGCATAGAATTCAAATATATGCTGTATAGTAAATACACAATCTAGAAGCACTGGATATTAACATCTATGCAATCAAAGTTCCAAATAGTGAAATTAACTTAATTTTCACATATGAAACGTAAAATTATAGAATTTCAGCAAGAAGCTCACAGATAGTATGTTAGCCATATAACAGTAAGGCTGAGGAGTGACTTTTGATACACAAATGCCAATGACTCCTTCAGACATTTCCTTCTCTTCAGTATAAAACTGCCTATATATTTTTACACCTGGAATTTAGATATATATAGACAATGAAGCAATTAGATCTTACACACACTGGATCATCATTAATGATATTTGCAAAAAAATTCTAAATTAGATTTACGAAATAGTCAAGACCATTAGATAACAGATTATTGATAGAATAAATAATCACTCATGGAAATATCTCAAACTATATACAGAAGTTAAGTTTATTAACATAATCACCCATCACCAGCGCTCAGATTGATTGATCCATTAGTTACACTTCGGAATGAACTATAAATGTTATAAACCTCAAGATTCCATCACAGCATTATTACAACATCATGTGTTCAATATTAGCATGTATCAAAGCTCAAGAACAAAACACAACACTGTAGGAAATTAGGTGCTCAGCAGTAAGGAACACATAGAGGATCAAATGGGGCATTTCTCAAGTGCAACAGATTCTTATATATTGCTTGACAATATTGATAATTCAAATGTTTTTTAGCAACTTGATCATTCATCTTATCCATGTATGAAAACATCAATATATGCCTGGAAAAAGTATAACACATTTACCTTCTTCAAAAGTTTTAACCCCAGGAAGGACATCCGAAAGATTTTCGGCTTTCAGCATCTCCAGAAAAGAAGGATATTGATGAACATCCTGTAAATTGAATAAATTACAGAGGCGCAACACGGAATCGGAAAAGCATAAATTTGAAAATCCATGTTATTACCTTAACCTCAAGCACCACACATTTGCTTATAAGAAGAAAATCCCCTGGCTGAATTCTAAGAAAAAAAATCTCAGAATGTTGTGCAAAATGATTTAACAATTCATTACGAAAAACAGAAACGACCCTGAAAATAACATGATTAACATCTGATTATGATTTTGGTAGGTAGGTTGGTGGTTCATCTATTAGTTATAGGTAACTCTTTCTGAAAATAACATCCAGACTGCATCCTATACAAGGGTAAAACAAGTAAAGTGGCGGAATGGGAAGAACATGGTCACAGTATTCCATGATTGGCGACATACATATTCAATGAGGGGCGAACAGTATCAAATCAGCAAATATGTTCATCAAATTCCGAAATGAAAACTATTTGATTTTACCATTATACATTATTCCGGGGTTGGTCCCCTGTCCGTAACTTGTACCAAATCAATAAAATAAATTGGACCCTCAAATACCACCACCTCCCCCTCACTAGATAAATCCTTCTTTCTTCGTATCTATACATTACATTCTATTATAAACTTCCCTTGAAAGTCTGCTTCCGCATTTAACTTCCAGGAAGAACAAGAAGACTGTATACTACCAAAAAGAAAGAGTGTATCGGTCCATTGGGTTCAGTTTCACCTTTAACGGTTTTCTGTAACATTGACTATAAACCGGCGGGTGAAATTAGGCGCTTGAACCCTGGAAAAGAAAATGTTTGTTGTCTCTAAACTAAACTATTCCTCGAGTCATCTTTGACCACTCGAGTTTCTTCAGATTCCACCTCACTTGAAGAAGAATGCGGTTTAACCGAACCATCAGAAAAACGTTTTTGCCCCTCGTGGCGAGCTACAATTGTCCACGTCAGCACCAGAAACACCATACTCACTGCCAGAAACAAATCCGAACCCCAAACCATTCGAACATACTTCTCCAACGGCTTGCAGTGTTCCGTCAGGATTTCAGAAAACGCATCCTTCACTGTTTGGCACTCAACAAGGCTTTCCATTCCGGGGTACACATTCAGTAGATTCTGAAGGGAATTCGTGTAGCTCTCCACCGTCCTAAAATCATTCATCGGTATGAATTCTCCATCATTACATGTCAGGTTGTTTGAACCGGAACACGCAAGAGGCTCCAATATCTTTGGAATGTCTCCGATTCGAATTGTGTTGGAAGGGCAGTTATTTTCCTGGTATTGGTACTCGGGTGGCCCTGTGAAAGGGTTGCATACTTGGACTGCCGCAATTTTTTGGTTCACCTGAAGTGGAGAAGTAAATGGAAATTAGCTATGAACCTGACAGGATTTTTTTATCGGGAATTAAAAATTGGAAATGTGAATGGAAGAATTCGAATTTACCTGGTTGACAATGTTGTAGATCCCTGCGCTTACATCAGTCAAAACCGGTTTTGCTTCGAGCAATTCGTCACAAGGGAGGATTTCGCTTAAGCTGTTGTTGTAAGGATTGATTTGGAAGCTTTCTAGAGCTGTACATGTATCAATTGAGAACCTGAATAATTCGTGTAATTAAATCATTAATTCTCGGGTTTTCCAGATAATCCTGTACTATTAATTGTGGAAGAAAATTCAGAAAAAAACTTGAACTTACTGTCCTAGGAAGAAATACAGCCCGAAGAAAAACCAGCACAGAGCAGTCAGTATCCAACACAATACAATAAGCCTGCAAAAGGACGAAATGATGAGAAACAAAATCAGGTTGATCAAACGGTTTGAGATTTATAGGTTTGTATCGTGTGTTTACCAATTGAGAGCTCTTTTTATCCTTAGAATTCCACAAACTGCAATAGTATCAATAAAAAACAATCATTTTCGACTTTTCAAGTTGTAAGAAATTAATACCTTTGAGAAATAGATTGACAGGGAAATTACCTGAAAGAGCTAAGAGAGCGACCAGGTTCAATGAAATAATAACTGTTGTAATAATATACCTGAAAAATATCACTTTGTAATCAGAAAACGGCAGTATTCGAACTTTTGAGCAATTGGTCCAAATAGGGGAACCAAAACTTACACTATCTTGAGACCTCTGTCGATCAAACGCCTGTTTTTTCTAGCCTGCCTTGCAATATCATCAGCTTGACTATCGAGACTTTCCGAAGTTGATGTAAGGAAACTTGAAGCCTGACTAGAACTGGCATCAGACCAATCCAAATTATCTCTTATGTCTTTCATTGCTCCTGTTGTGCTGTAAATAGTCTCAGACGCATTATCTGCTGTGTCGATAATAATGTCCACCACAGTTTTGGCTCTCGAGCGGAATTTCTGATTTCCTCCAAGGACTAAACCGGTCGCGATTCTGCAAAATGGAGTAATTTAGTAAAATATGTAGCAATGTTTGGGGCCAATTGGAGCATAAAATTGAATTGAGGCTCACTTACATTGCTAGGATAGTGAAAAAAGTTGCCAAGAGAATAGGCCATAGGTAACATTGCTTATGGCAAGGTGATTTTTTCTTCAGGATATGTTTCCTTCTGGATTTACAGCAGTAACTTTTTGCTATCAGAGTCACCCCAAGTACAATTCCAGCCAATAGCCAGGCGACAGCAATGGCGTAACCGTAAATTCCAGTGAACACTGTTGACTGAAAGCACAACAAAAATTCTGTTAAACTAGATATATTAGGCTCGAACTGGAATTGTAATTTTAAGCTCGATTACACCAAAATTATTAGAAAGTCATCAATGAACGGTTTTAAAGTTATAAAGAGGGAAAGGGAAAGAAAATTACAGTCCAGTAGTGCTTGTTGGTGATGTCATATCCCCCTCTATACTTGTTGAAATTGTCAAAAGGATCCACTCTTACTGTGTCATCTGATTGAGTTGCATTGCTTATCTCTAGCGAATTTGTTCCTGAAGAGTAAAACATTCACAAGTTACAAGTAATTAATCTGGAAACTTAATTAATTATAGTTATTTAACATAAATTGATAAAATGGAAACAAAAGCATGGATTATTACACTACATGCTATTGTGTATTGCTTGTAAGTTAAGTAATACTCGGTGCTTTTTCCAGCATCCTTCTTTACGTACCTCAAATTCTTTTATCTCCTTTATTTATAATTATGTTTGGGAATGGGAGAAGTAAAATGTATGGAAAACTAATAAATTGATTTACGTTCTCTCCTTTGATTAATTTCAACAAAAACACATTAGCGTGCGGATCACGTGCTCTTTTGACTTTTGCTTTTAAGTTCTAACCTTAAAAATACACTTTTCTTGGAATTCATTGCCATTTTAATGGCTATGGTTCTTAGAACTGTTTTGGAGTCACTAAGGATCGGCCGATGCTACTGTTGTAATTCTTTTTACGTTGTTGTTTCTTTAAGATGTTTAATAACAATCAGAATCATAGTTTGATGCCAAAACGTAAAAACAAGTTGTTAAACAGTTCTCAAACACTTACTTAATTGACACCCTTAAATATTGGACTAAATCACGAGTTTGATTGAAATTAATGGTAATTTATAATTTGCTTCTCACTTTATAACAACAACAACAATTGTGAAAACTTTATTATTATCAATAAAGTAAATATTGAAAAAAAAACTGGAATATCGTTGAAAATTGAAATAATTCAAAAGTCCATGATATTTTCTTGCAATGAATTTGAAAATAAAAGAAGACGTGGTTGAAAAAAAGAAGCTCCACCTAGGTCAGATGAAGTGCTGGTTAATGGCGGTTGTGCTGCAATAAGTCTTGAGTCTAAAATGATGGCGAAGAAAAAAATTGCTGTAACCGCTTGAAATTTATCTCTGGGACCCATCTAATTATCTGTCAAACAACAAACTAATTTACTAAAGATTGTTTCAGTGTAAATTGATAAAAACCGAAAACAATAATACGAAATAGAGATAGAAAGAAAACAGTAGATTTGAGGAGTAGAATAAATTACCTAACCCATAAACAGATTAAGCAAACAACAAAATACTTAACTAAAGCCCTTCGAAGAACCGACAATGGCGAAGAGAGGAGATGGACAAGTTCATCACAATTTTGATGGTACACACAAAGAGAAGAAGAAAGAAAGGCAAATTTAGCTTAAGAGCAAAATCATAAAAAGATATCTTTAAATAGGAGTAGTGGTCAAACTCTTGAAAGGTACAAATTTGAAGAGCTTCTCTTGAGAATTCAAAATAACCTGAAAGAAATAAATAATATATGAAGAAAACCGTGTCAAATGCAACTCATCTCATGTGTAAGGTCTGAGGCAACTAAAGAGAAAGGTGGAAAGTTAGAGACCCAAAATTAGGTTTTCTTTCGTCAACTTAATCCACTTCTCATTCCCACCAACTTCCCCATTTAAATAACCTTAATGCTAATTTTTTACTCCAATAAAAATAAATTATGAACGTGTTTACCAGTATATGATTAGAATTGTAACATTCTATATATCGGAGAAATTATAAAATATATTTGATGTGTTGTGTTATTTGTGCATCAAAACAAGTAAAATCATAGCTTTTATTATACGTATAAGGATAGGAATAGAGTTTAATTTTTTATTATACAGTCTTATGTTTAAATTTTCAGTTTTTAGATAAATGATGATTACGTGCTTTAACAGATGTGTATTTGTTAAAATGTGAGATTTCATGTTTTTGCCTATTTAATCTTGTTTTTGGGATAACACAAAATATATCTTTTATTTCTTGCCCGTAACGCAAACAATGAACTTTACATAGTTAAATCTCTTTCTTGTTACATGGAATTTATCCAACAATTAATTTGAGACAATAAGTTTTTACCAGTGCATTAATTTTTTAAACATTGATAACATTATCAGCAAAATAGATCGGAGATCTATGATGGTCATTTCACCGCCTGAATGGCCACACCACGTCTATTGCCATAGATGAAGCTCGTGGCCTACACGAACGGTGTTGTGAACTAAATTAACATAACAAACCGGCTCAACGGATCGCCTAATGAAGTTGGTTGAGCCGGATCCGTGAATGTTATCTACTAAGGAAAATATCCCGAATCCTTAGGGGATTCGGATCTTAGCATTGATTAGGAAGAATCCTAATTAAGAAGTAAGTCCAAAGAGGAAAAGAGAATGAATTCTAGTCAGGATCGGATTCTCCAACGTGTTAAGCAAAATTTGTTATCTATAAATACCCCAAAGTCCTAAGTTTAAATGTATGTGATTTCTACCTCTTGCCGTTACTTTGCTATTTTATCTACTCAAAACCCTTTCTGACTTAGGCATCGGAGAGTCCCCAAAGGACACCCCCGGTCCTAATCTTTGTGGATTTCAGGTAAAGACGATGGTGAAGGAAGTACTAGAAGAACAACTAGGAACTAACTTACATGGCTAGTTATCAAACATGGTAAGGTATTTTTTTTTTGGTAGAGATCACAATCACACTTTGCTAACGTTAGCTTTTCTATATTTAGATAAGTTTGAGGGAGTTTGAGTTCGCAAACAACTTTGTTAGTTTTTTTTTTCATTTTTTGATTTGTGTTTTGAATTAAGTTACTCATAAAATAGGTTAATATGGATAAGAGGATTGTTGGATCAGCTTCGCTGATGAAAGCAGCTCACTGAAGAAGGAGCACGCTGATGGACATTGGTGAAGACAGCTCACTGACGAGAGAGCTTGTTGATGGACTTGGTGAAGGTAGCTCGCTGATGGATATGTTCGCTGGTGAAGGCAACTCGCTGAAAGAGTTCGCTGATGGACGCGCTCGCTGATTGATTTCGCTCTGACAATCACTGAGAAATCAAGTATCTCAGCATGGAAATCAAATACACTGAAGTCGCTCTCGCTGAAGTTCTC
>CAOJBJ010490281.1:0-12240 GCA_948291685.1 Euphorbia celastroides | reverse complement strand
TTTGCTCGGGCACTTTGATTTCACCGTCTCTCTTCTCCAGCGTTGCCCTAGAATGGCCCTAGAGCGTGACTCGCTCCAACGGTTACCGCTTCACTTGGCTTGTGCCAAGGGACATGGTGAGATTGTCAAAGCGTTGTTGTTAGTTTGTAGTCATAATAATAGAGATGCATGTTTGGCTTGAGATGAAGATGGGAGAATTCCTCTCCATTTGGCGGCTATTAGAGGCAGAGTTGATCTTGTTCTGGATTTGATTACAGCGTGTTCTGAGTCAACTTCTGAGTTACTTGATGGAGATATTTGTGTGTGAAATATAATCGATTGGATGCTTTGAAGTTGCTTGTGGAAATTGTTGATGATGATGTTCTTCTCAATAGAGGAAATCAAGATGGCAACACAGTCTTGCGTTTAGCTGTAATGCTGAAAGAGCTTGAGGTAATTATTTTTTTAAAACGTAAATTATGCTTCTAATTTGTGTTATTAATGATTATTAATGTTCAATTGTCATACTAAATAGCTTAATTTTGCTCCTGCACAAAGTCAACTTTGATTCTTTAAAGTTAATAATGATGGATTAATTTTACTATTGTCATACTAAGCAGCTTATTTTTGCTCCTAATTAATTAAAGTCAACTTTAATATCTTTCTCTATTTAATGATTTTGATAATTTTTTGGTTTATGAAGGTTAAGTCAATTTCGGATTTATAAAACTTCAAAATTTATCTTCATCAATAGGATAGAGCATGAGTACTATAAAACCGAACTAAACCGATTCAGTTTGGTTGTCAGTGCTTAAAATTAGTTTACGTTGCTGTTTTTTAACCGAGATAAACCGAAAACTGAACCTAGATATTTAAATACTTAGTAAATTGTTCTATTGCTTAAGTATAGTTTTAGACATTAGGTTTCTATGTGATCTTTTTGTAGAATTTATTATGTATTGCATGAAAACACAAATTTTGCAATTCTATTCATGATATTTGAAAACTCAACTTTTATGAAACAAAACCGAGCCAAAACAAAATATTTTAATTCGATTTTAACTCTCTTAATTGTGGTCTTAGGTTTTATTTGTTATTATTAGGTTCTAGGTTCGGAATCACAAAACCGTTTCATTTACATATGCAGGTTTTAAGGTACTTGCTTTCCTTAAGTGAAGTAAAAGCAAGAGTGAATAGCTTAAACAATGCACAGCAAACTGCCTTGGATTTGCTAGAACACTTGCCCTTAATGGACCTAAAAACTGTCCTAATTCCAGATGTCTTAACACGAGCCGGTGCCAAAAGAGCAGAAGAACTAAATAGTACCAACAACGTCCAACTTTCAACACGGAATTCAATAGAAGAATCGACCACTTCTAAATCAAGAGCAAAATCATGGTTTAAGAAGTGCATGAAGTTCATCGAATACGACAGGCAAGAAATCCGAGGAGCGATAATGATAGTAGCAACCGTGATAGCAACAATGAGTTACAAAACAACAATCAATCCACCGGGCGGTGTTTGGCCACAAAATTCAATTGATTCCAATACTGGATTCGGGTGCAGTGTCACAGATATATGCGAAGCTGGAACATCGGTTTTAGGGCACACATATCCAGAGATGTACCGGTTATTCCTAATATGGAACACAACTGCATTTTTCGGATCACTACTAGTGATAGCATTTGTTGTAAGTGGGTTTCCTCTCAAGAACAAGTTTTGTGTGTGGTTGCTAGCACAAGCCCTATCGATAACACTTGTTGCTTCTTCGGAAAGTTATATACTTGGTATGGCGATGGTGGTTCCATTCAAAATGAGGGTTGGGATGATCAAATTTGGTCGGAAAATATTTTATGGTTGGGTTGGATTGCTGTTGGTGGCTACTATATTTGAAATCCTTCGGTATCTTGTATGGACTGTGAAAAAATTGAAAATTTTTTGGCAGAAGTTTAAGAATAAGAGGAGAACATCGTAGGTCAGCGCCACGTGACAGTTTCTGCTTGATCCAAACGGAGATGAAGACACACTATTTGAAATATAGTTGACATTGTGGCATATTAGAGGTATATTTAAAATTTTCTATCATAATCCATTTTTGTAATAGGAATACTTAATTGTTCCTTGACTTTGTAATTTTTAATTAAGATCCCCATTAATCATATATTTTGAGTTTGGTTAAGGTTTTAGGTCCGCGGGGATGTTAACCTAGTTGGAATGTCTGCCTCGAATTCTTTTTCCACTCAACCTTTAATTGTTGTATGGTTAAATATTATTTAAGGAAACAAAGAATTAGCTACCTCGCTTAACCCGAAACAAGACCATTTTGCTTAACACTTTCTTATCTTTGATTATTAAAGAACTGCATATGTAACCTTGCTGCTTTAAGGCGTTCTCATTCTGATGCCTTGTTAGCTAATAAGTCGTTTTCAATTCTTTTTCCCCCCACTGCCACTTATAATTAAAAAAACTGCATATGTAACCAGAAAGAAAACATGTTCAGACACAGAGAAAGAATTGATGAATTTGAAAAAAGTAAGATTTATATCCTTTTGACTTCGTTTTTCCTACAAGGTGTAACTTATATGACAGTGCATAATGAATATTTAGAACGAGAACTATGTCCAAATTCCATTGAATACATTTGTAGGAAGAGTTAAAAGAGTCCCATTGAACACATTTCTATAATACAATTAACTAAAGAATTATGATCAAATTCCCAACAAATGAATTTTAATACGTTTGTCAAAGCATCTGGATACTTGTACCCTATTATAAGCATAAGTATATATTAATAATTTGTCACACTTCCCCATTATTCAATATATATAATATTACAAATTAACAGAGAGTTAGCAAGGAATATATAGATAAAAGGTACAAACCTTTCGGTTGGTATATGCGAATTCTCCCTTGCAAATGGCTTTATAAACCAAATGTTATGCTCTTTCCTCATTAGCAAGGAAACTAATCCGTTGCTAATTTTTACTTTTTTCTTGTGGCGTCAAACATTGTCATTTTCAACAATACCTATTTGTTGCTTAACATTTTCTCCCAATTTCTTCTCCGACAAGCTCTTCTTCTTATTCGAAAACTTGTTCTGCCACGTCTTAAACTTGCGAATCAACCAAATCACAAAACGAATCCCATCGAACACACTAACCATAAAAATTACAACCGACATAACTGAAAGCCACCAAACTTCCGACCTCACTACATGACCCAACATTGAAGTTGGAGTCACTTGGTACATTGCAGCAATATAAGTGAAACCCGCCGACACGACTGTAGTCGACATGGTAACGGTTAGAACCCAAATCATAAATTTATTTTGTAGTGGAAATCCCGCGATTATTAGGAAAATCACTACCAAAGACCCCCCAAAGGCAATTGTGTTAGCAATCATAAACATTCTGTAATTTATAGGGTATAAGGAAGCGAGAACCGATGTTCCTGCTTCACAATCCAATGTGTTTTTGCAATTCGGGTTTCCGTTGCCATTGGTGTAATCTTGTTGCCAAAGGCCGCCGGGGGGATTTGTCATGCTTTGGAAAGTCATGGCGGCAATAAGCGTTGCTACTGTCATTATTGTTCCTCTTGTTTCTTCTACCCAGTTTCTTTGATGTTCCATGTATCTCATTATTTTCTTCCACCACCCGATTTTCGGACTTTTTGAAGGTTCTGAATCTCGAAATTTCGCCTCTTTGTGATCATGGCTTTGCATTATGTTCGATTCCATTAGAATTTCTCGGATTTGATAGCTCTTTAAGTCCTTTTGGCTTTGTTGATCCAAAGATTCCAAGGGTGTTAAACCGGCTTTATTTTTAGTATTTTGCATCGTCTTATCACCGAGTTCGTTGACAATGTACCTCACCGTCTGCATATGAACATTAAATATGTTACTCAAGTAACAATTTGGTTATAACAATGGAAAAGTTGTAGCTACACATGGTATCTGTTGTTGCACTATTGCTTTTTTTCATTCTTATTATATTTTTCGTTGCGACAGTTATTCACAATAACATTATATTTCACATATACTATATATGATCAAGTACTTGTTATTGATCTCGACTAAACTTGTTTGGTGGCAAGTCGGGCTAAACTCAATTGTGCTTATACCAAAAACACCAACGATATAACATCGAGTGCTGGTTGGGCTTACTAAGTTATTCCCAAGCTAAGCCCATGATCCATAAATATTTTTTTTATTAAATTTTGAAACTAAATAGCAACAAAAGTGCAATTTTTATTCAAATATGTTTAAATTTTATATGTAATTATATTATCTAGTTAAATTCTTAAATATTTAATTAAATCGAGTAGAATAAAATATAAAAATATACAAAAATACTAATTATAATATAAAAAATAATTTTTTTTCATTGAGTCGGGCTTGGGCCGAGCTTGGTATTATATAAAAATCAAGCCCGTATAGCAAATTGGTCAAGATTGAACTCGGGTTGAAATTTGTAACAAATTTTACCAGGTTCGGGTTAAGCCCAATGCCCGACCCATGAACATGTCAAACCTCAACTCGACTAAAGGCCAAGTTTACCTTTGGTTGCCTGAGCAAAGCAGCCAGATGCAACAAAGTGTTGCCATCCTCATCATTTTGTTTCTCGAAAAGCCGAGCATCGATATCCTTAGCTTTCTCCACCAAAAGCCTCAAGGCTTCTAAATGGTTGTATTTTACACACAAGTGCAAGACCGTGTCGCCATAGAGCAACTCCAAAATGGACTCAGGACTTTCATTAACTAGCACCCGAATAACCTCAACTCTGCCCCGAATAACCGCCAAATGAAGCGGAATTCTATCGTCTTCATCTCTAGCAAAGCAAACACCTTTGTTTACCTTTAACAAAGCCCGAACAATCTTGGTATGACCCTCTGCTGCAGCCAAATGAAGAGGGGCCTGTTTGCTCGAGTTGAACTCCAATGCCATTTTGGGACATTTTTCGAGGATTGCAATGGTGAAATCGACATGGCCAAGTAGAGTCGAAATGTGTAACGGAGTTTCGGAAAATGTAGTGAGTGAAATTTTGTGAAGAATGAGTTGATCTCTTCGGATTAGGGTTTCTAGAATTGTTGTGGAGCCACTTATTGCTGCTTCAAACAATGCTCTTGCGTTATCTTCATTATAGTTTATAATCTCCATATTTCTATTTTTTGTTCTTTCTATAGTTTCAAGTTATTAAAAGCTTAATTTGTGAGTTATGCTGCTTAATTGTTGTGGTTTGTTAAAGTTAGTGTATAATAATAAAAGTTATTTAGGTTGTTATTTTATTTGCTAGATTCCTTTCTTCTTTGTGATGGACTGCTTTGGCTAATTAATTATGTTTTAGTTTTGGCTAATTAATGCTTTCGGTCTGAAATTAACTAATATGAGAATCTTAATTATAAGAAAACAAATCAATTGCAAGGAAAAAAATATACATTAGCATCAATTGTCTTTTGGCTTGACTTTGATCATTATAATTTTTGCTTATATATTTATTGAGTGTTCGACACATTTCTCCTACAGCTGTTTTTACATTTTTGCTTATAACATATTTAAATATTTGATTACAACTATTTTTATCTATATCGAAGAAAAGAAGAAGGTATGAATTTCAATTAACAACCGTAATAAAAGTAAATATTAGCCACTAAGCCAAAATTGAAGCGATGATTTTGGGGTAGTTAATTAATTAGTTGATTTCCTTTTTGAATTTTTATTGTAGACAATGCAAACTTATAGTTTGTGTTTCATATATACCAAGCCCCATCTATATCCTTACTCTAAAAAGTAGTGTTCATTGCTCCTTTACTCCATCTAAAAAGCAATATGGTCTAATTAAAAATTATTAGAGAAAGTTATTCCATCACATGCTTGTTATAACTTTTCTTACAAATAATAAATTTTTAAAGGAGCTGGGGTATGCAATATACCAAATCTTCTCCTATTCATTTGATTCAAGCATAGCTGCTAATACTTTCCTATTAATTAATTTAGCAAAACGAAAAAATCAGGCAATTTGTCAATACAAAGAAAAAAACAAAATATTCTAATAAAGTCACATGCATGTTAAATAGACAAAGTAGAAAATTAATGTGACATAACATTAAAAAATACGAAAATTAAGTCTATAAAAAAAAAGAATTAAAAGGTGACAACTATAATTCCTCATAAAATTTTAAATCTTGTTTTTGAACAAGTGTGATCAAGCTGGTGTTTCGGGGCGAATTCGGGATGCTAAGCTCCTCTTATTCTTAAACTTGCGCCAATACTTGCCCAATTTCTTCGATATCCACACCGCAAACCGAACAATTTCTATAAGACTAGCTACCGATATCAATCCCATCCAAATATATAACATTTTAATTTCGAAATCGAGCATTTTCTCCCTCAAGTTGTGCGGAATCACTATCAATGTACCATATATATAACTCGACGACAAACTTATTAGGGTTACTGTAATTGCCTGAGCCAGCAGCCACACACAAAATTTGTTCCGGAAAGGAAACCCGCCAACAACCAAAGCTATAACCAACAATGACCCGAAGAAAGCAACTGTGTTTGCCCCTAGGAACCGTCGGTAATTTTCGGGGTAAGCATAGGCCAAAATTGAAGTTCCGGCTTCACATATATTGGTCGAATTGCACACATTACCGATATTTGCATCGGTTGAATTTTGTTGCCATACCCCACCTGGCGGGTTTATTGATGCTTGAAAACTCATTGTTGCTATTACCGTTGCTACTGTCATCAATGCCCCTCCGATTTCTTCCCTGTCGTATTTGATAATTTTCATGCATTTTTCTAACCATGATTTTCGTGTCGATTTAGGACTTGAATGGAATTTTATGTCGTAAATTTTGACTTTACATTTCATAATTTTTAAGTTCTTTTCAGTCAAACTAACAACCCTTGACTCTAATAAATAACAAAAAAGTTGACCAAAAAAAAGTAAGCACTTTGACTAAACATTCATTGACCCTATAACAAATTATGAAAATACCAAAATTAAGAAAAATTTTACCAAAAAAAAAAAAACCGTACCTCAACTTTCCTCAAGATTACAGCTAAATGCAAGATGGTATTGCCATCTTGATTTCCTTTAGTGAGAAGAACATCATCGTCAACTATTTCGATTAACAACTTCAAAGCGTCGAAACAATTATGTTTCACACACAGATGACAAATTGTATCTCCATCGAGTAACTCATACGCTGACTCAGAATATGTTGTGACCAAGACCCGAACAGAATCAACTCTCCCTTTAATTGAAGCTAAATGGAGAGGAATCCGGCCATCTTCGTCCCGAGCTAAGCAGGCATCTTCATGATTAGCATCATTAAATAGCAACGGCTTGAGAATCTCGGTGTGTCCCTTAGCCGAAGCCAGGTGAATAGGAAGACGATGGAGCGAGTCGCGCTCTGAGGCCATTTGGGGACATTGTTGGAGAAGAGCAATGGTGAAATCAAGGTGACCGAGCAAACTCGAAACGTGTAAAGGAGTTTCGATGAAGTTTGAAAGCGAAACTCGGTGAAGAATAAGAGGGTGTTTTTGGATAAGGGTATTAAGGTTGTAATGCAGCCATTAAATGCTGCTTTGTATAGCAACTTCATGTCTTCTTCTTCTTCTTGAGGCCTCATCTCCATTGATTTGATCTCATTGTCACCTCATAGATAGCTTAGTTTATAACTTGTACCATTTCTATACTTATTTTAAAAAATTCATTTGCTGTTGTTTGAGTCAAAAAAGACGATATCATTGTTAAATTATAATGTCATAAAATTCAGAATTGAAAAAAAAATACTAAGTTGTGGTTTCTGAACAGATGATATGTAGTTCACACATTTTTTAAAATTTCAGATTAAAATATGAAAATTGGCCATTAATTTCTTGTTTTTTTATATTACGTCACGTATATAATTTCTTTCTTTTTTTTTTTAATTTCTTCATATATAAAATTTTGATTCAACTCACTTAAGCTCAGACTTTCTAAAAACTCCAATTAATCCATTTTAAATTAGATGTGCAAGTGGCATGTTTTCTTTGATATTATTATATATATATAATGACGTATACGCGTCTCTAGACGCTTCCAAGTTCTTCCTTTTACAAAAGTTAGTCTAATAGTCTTAAAAAAAATAAAGCGAAACATCCAGAATAAAATTAAAAAAAAAATGCATAAGTTTGTTGCTCTTAGTAGAAGACAAGGTCCAACTTTCCATCTGAAATAAAAAAATAACCATCGTCAACTATATACTATATATGTTCACACAAACGCTGTGCCTTTTCTATGATTATATATCTCATGACACAATAATTTGACAATGTCTTCTTTCTTTACTCAAACAAATGCAATAATTGGCTATAAGTATAAGAATACTTCTTTAAAATAATAAAATAAAGAAAAAAGTATAAGAGAACTAAGTTTCATCTATACTCATGACCATCCTGAAAATTAATGGAGATGTCGAGAGAAGACGAAACACTTGAAGGTGCTCTTCGAAGCAGCTTTAATGGGTAGCGTTACAACCTTAAACAACATAGTCCAACAAGATCCTCTCGTTCTTCACCGAGTTTCTCTTTCCAACTTGTCTCTTTGCACGTTTCGTGTTTTGTTGGACACCTCGATTTCACTATTGCTCTTCTCCAACAATGTCCTCAAATGGCCTTAGAGCCCGACTCGCTCCAACGATTGCCTATTCACTTGGCTTCAGCTAAGGGACATGTCGAGATTCTCAAAGCTTTGTTGTTTTACGACGATAGTCAAAAAGATATGTTCTTGGCTCGAGATGAAGATGGTTGAATTCCTCTCCATTTAGCTGTCATTTGAGGCAGACTTGATTCTGTTCGAGTATTGGTCACAACTTATTTTAAATCACTATACGAGTTACTTGATGGAGATACCGTTTTTCATCTGTGTGTCAAATATAATCGTTTCGATGCTTTGAAGTTGCTTGTTGAAATTGTTGACGATGGTGTTCTTCTCACAAGAGGAATTCAAGATGGGAACACCATCTTGCATTTAGCTGCAATGTTGAAGAAATTTGAGGTATGTGACATTTTTCTTTTCTTTTTTTGGGTAGTTATTTTATTTATTGTAAAATAAATTTATTCCTTATAATGTTTAGTCAAAATGGTTAGTTTTTATTTTGGTCTACTTTCTATTATTCTATTAGAGCCACAGGTGATAGATTTGACTCAGAATAATTTAGATTAATGTAACGTTGAATGGAACAGAACCTCTCTAAATTCCAGCTCGACTCATGTCATTTTAGACTATAAAAAGTTATAGTTAGTTTGATATATGTACTTGTAAAATGATCGATTTAGCTTCAATTCGTTCTGGTTTTAGTAACTTTGATATGATTTATTTGCGAGAAGTAAGCATATGCTCCATTTTTAGTATTTAAAATCAATAAAATATTTTATGATTTAAATCAAAATCAATGGATGCAGGTAACAAAATACGTACTCACCTTAAGCGAAGTAAAAGCAACAGTGAATGCCTTGAACAACAAGGAACTCATAGCTTTGTATATGGTAGATCCGTCGCCTTTATCGGACTTCAAACATGTTCAAATTCGAGATTTTTTAAAAGCATCTGGTGCGAAAAGAGCAGCGGAACTAAACAACAGCATCAACCTTCAAATTTCAACACAAAATTCAGCAAAAGTATCAACTAATTCCAGTTCGAAATCGAAAGAAAAATCATGGTTCAAGAAGTGGATGAAGTTCATCGAATATGACAGGCAAGAAATCCGAGGAGCATTACTGATAGTAGCAACCGTGATAGCAACAATGAGATACCAAACAACAATCAATCCACCGGGCGGTGTTTGGCAACAAAATTCAGTTGATCCCAATACCGGATTTGGGTGCAGTGCAACAGATATATTCGAAGCTGGAACATCGGTTTTAGGGCACACATACCCGAAGGGGTACCGATTATACCTAATGTGGAATACAACTGCATTCTTCGGATCACTACTAGTAATAGCATTAGTTGTAAGTGGGTTTCCTCTCAAGAACAAGTTTTGTGTGTGGTTGCTAGCACAAGCCCTAACAATAACTAACAAGGAAATCAGTAAAGAATCAATTGAACCAAAGAACTGTAACGAAAGAAAACAAATGAGCTGAAGAAGAAGATGATGGTTTCATTGAATGAGAGAATTAAATCGTACAAGCTAAGAGAGTTAGGTTTCTGTTTTAATATAACAGTAGCTCTCTTTTAGATAAGACTAAACTACCCTTACAACTTTGCTGTAATTACAAAATAACCTTCTAACTAACTTATAACTAACTAATAGCTTAATATCCCCCTCAAGATGTACATGATGAAATCTGTACATCTTGCATATTTTGCAAATTGATTAAACCAAGTCTTTTAATCCGCTGTAGAAAGCTTGGAGAATGTAAAGCCTTGGTGAAGATATCAGCAATTTGATTCTTTGAGGTCACTGACATCAAATGTATAACTCCTTCCTTCACTTTAGATCTTATGAAATGGCAATCTATTTCTAGATGCTTAGCTCTCTCATGAAAGGTAGGATTAGTTGCTATATGAATGGCTAAAATGTTGCCACAAAATAACAAAGCTAGAATTTTGCATTGAGCCTTCAAGTCTGTGAGTAGATAAAAGATCCACTGTATTTCTGCTGCTATTGTTGACATTGCACGGTACTCTGCTTCTGTTGAGCTTCTTGAAATTGTGTTCTACTTCTTTGATTTCCAAGAAATCAATGAAGTTCCAAGGAAAACACAGTATCCCGTGATTGATCTCCTTGTCTCCTTGCAGTTTCCCCAGTCTGAATCTGAGTATCCTTTGATTTGAAGATCTTATGTAGCTGAGAAAAAAAGACCTTCTGCTGGCTTTCCTTTCAAGTACCTCAAAATCCTGTGTGATGCTGTCAAGTGTGCTTCATAAGGTTCTTCTAGATGCTGGGACAATTGCTGAACAGCAAAGCTGATGTCTGGCCTTGTATTAGTTAAATACAACAGCTTTCCAATCAACTTTTTATAGCTTGTAACATCCTGTAATTTCTTGTTTTGCTTATAATCTTGTTGATCCATTAAAACTGGTGTTGTGCAAGGCTTTGCTTCAAGGAATCCATATTCTGCAAGAAGTTCTAAAACATACTTTCTTTGGCTCACATGAATACCACAGTTAGTTCTAGCAATCTCTAAACCAAGAATATAATTTAAACTACCAAGATCTTTTATGCTAAAGCATTTATGTAGATATTCTTTAATTTCCTGTATTTCAGTTTGGCTATCACTTGCTAGGATTATATCATCTACATAAATTACCAAAGCTATAAAAGAATGATCAGTTTGCTTAGTAAAAAGAGAAGGATCTGAGTGTTATTGTACATAACCTTTTTTCAGAAGAGAAGTAGTCAAGGTAGAGTTCCATTGCCTGCTTGCTTACTTAAGGCCATATAACGATTTTTCTAACTTACACACTGCATTTGGCATATCTGTTTGAACACCTTCTGGTATTTCCATGTAAATTTGTTCTTGTAATCCTCCATGTAAGAAAGCATTGTTTATGTCCAGATGCTTTAGTAACCAATGCTTTTGTGCTGCAACAACTAATAACACTCTAATAATAGAAATTTTAGCAACAGGCGAGAAAGTGTAAATAATCAATCCCATTTTGCTGAATATAGCCCTTTGCAACTAGTCTAGTTTTATATCGTTCTATAGAGTCATCACTCTTCCTTTTTATTTTGTAAACCCATTTGCAACCTATAGGATGTTTGTCTTTAGGTAAAGAAACAATTTTCCATGTAGCATTTTTGTTTAATGCATCTAACTCTTCTTGCATAGCTTTCTGCCATTCACTATACTTTACTGCTTCTTTGTATGTTTTGGGTTCTGTATCAGCTAATAGCAACAAAGTATAATTTTTATGTGTCAGACAAATTATCATAAGAGATGACAGAAGAAATAGGATAAGGTTTGTCCTTTTCTAAAAAACTTGTGTCTTTTGATTTTAATGATGAACAGTGATAATCTCTAAGATAAGCTGGTTGTTTATGCTTCCTAGAGGTTTTTGTGCTACTCTGTTGTTTTTCAGTAGAAGCAGGGATATCCTTTTCTTTACTGCACTCTGTAACATATGCAATATCAGTTAGAAATTTATCTTCATGGAATACTACATTCCTTGAAACAATCACCCTATTAGATTCTATGTTATACAGTCTATATCCTTTTGTGCCATTCACATAACTTAAGAAAATACACTTGTCAACCCTATTACTGAA
>CAOJBJ010490280.1:0-24341 GCA_948291685.1 Euphorbia celastroides | reverse complement strand
TCTCCTTGGCTACCCAAGGGTATTTTTACTGTTTTATTGATGAATTAACACTTCCAACAAATTTGGTTGTCGGTTTTCAAGATATAATACCCTATATTATGCAGGTTGATGCTTCCATTTTTCGGTTTTCAACTTGCCTGTAGAGTGGTCTTGGCCCCCTGGAGATATTCATTCAATTGCATTAGATGTGCTCTAGCTAAAGTTCAAAGGTAATACCTATTTTCTAAGGTTTATCGGGTACCCTGTTAATGAAGGATTGTACACCTGTGGAAGACGAAGTAAAGTTGCAGTATTTTTGGTGAAAGATGTTAAATCCATTTCGCCCCCTAAATGGCAGGTGTCAACTTCTGGTTGGCTTGACTTAAAGATGTCATTTTTCTTTCTCCAACTAGAATTTGACACATGGCATTCAGGGTAAACCGGTGCATATTTTTAAAGTTGAAGGGGGCAAACCAGAACATTTTTGCAAGTTAAGGGGTTGAGGGGACTTTTTCAAAGTTCGGGGGCAGTGGGCTATTTGTTCCAGATTTGGGGTTAATGATGTATTTGGCCTAAGGTTTATGGGTACCCTGCCATTGATTATTTTTGGAATTCCTCTAGACGGCGAAATCAAGTATTAGTCTTTTTTGTAAAAGCTGTTAAATTTCGCATTAGAAAAAAAAAGAAACTTTGGACTTTGGAGATTGAACTGCTAAGCCAATGGCATGATCTATCATTTTCTAAATTATGAAGATCTCGAGTCTAATATTCTCGGGTCAATAGAGTCTAAGAAAGCATTATTTTGTTCACTAGCCGAAACTTGGTTATCTACTGCTTTATCATCTATACTTATATTGATTTTACTATTTGGCATCTTCAGATTTAAATCTCGAGTGCATAAAACACTGCAAGGCTCGTCTGATGATATTGGATGGTTGCAACGAACCCCTGGAATGGCTCCTACACAAGATGGCACAGCTCGATTTTTAGAGCTGCTTGAAAGCATAAGGTATCAGTTACTTATACAAGTCGAATTTCGGGTTCATTTAGTCATCTCTTTGAAAGCTCAGAATTTTGATTGTTTGCTATGTATCTTGTTTCCAATGGATCTTGAACTTTTTGTGCTTAATGATTGTTCAGAAATGGAGAGCAAACGCTCCCCGATTCATTTGTTTATCTATTAATACCAGGTATAGCAACTCCACTACGCATATGCTCAATCCGAAATTCATTTCCACTTATTTGTTTTTTTCTTTGTCAGGGCTTTTTAGCAATCTTGGTCCCTTGTATTTTGTGAGCACTAAGAAATTCTTTTCTAAGATGGGTCTCGCGTGTCACATTGCCAAAATTCATAGCGAGGTAACCGGTTTAACTCCACAAACTATGCAACTAGACAATGTGAACTAGAATTTATGTCTTGTTTTTATACATGAAGGCGTCGGTTGAGCACAATGCCCGTGAATTGAAGCATTACATTGAGGAACTTTACTGGGGTTCAGGTAAGCGAGTGATGCTTTTAGGGCACAGCAAAGGCGGTGTTGATGCTGCAGCTGCTTTGGCGTTGTACTGGCCCGACTTGCAATATAAAGTGGCGGGTCTTGCCCTTGTGCAAAGCCCATATGGTGGGACCCCTTTGGCTTCCGACATTCTCCGGGATGGCCAGATAGCTGACAAAGAAACCCGGAGGATCATGGAGTTTCTGATATGCAAGCTTATAAAGGTAAGGCCAAAGCCACCATTAGCCCCCTGAAGTTTGCCTAATTAGCAGACTAAACCCTTGAGCTTTGAAATGCTTCTCGTTGCCTCTTCAATTTGCAAAAAGCGCACCAGTGTGACCCTGAATGTGATGTGTCAGCTTCTGGTTGGAGGGAGAAAACCAAGAGGATGACATCTTTGTGAAGTTGAAGTTAACTAGAAAGTGACACGTGGCATTCAGGGAACCAGTGTGCTTTTTGAAAAGTTGATGGGGTACAACCCCTAAATGTCATGTTTCAGCTTTTGATAGAAAATCTAGAGAATAGCATCTTTGAAAAGTTGATTACAATCAGAAACTGACATGTGACGTTCGGTTGAAGGGCGACATACGAGCATTAGAAGATCTCACCTATGACAAGCGAAAAGAGTTCATCGTGAACCACAAGCTCCCCGAAGAGATACCCCTCGTGTCGTTCCACTCTGAAGCGAGCATCGGTCCAGGTGTCCTAGCCACAATGACCCAAGTCGCCCAGGCCGAGCTCCCCTGGCTTCCTCTCCCAAAGCTAGGGTTTTCAGAGCCAGACGATGCCTTTCAGGCTGAATACCAGGTGCCTGTGGTGATGCCCCTATCAGCCGCCATGGCTATATGTGCACTCCACTTGCAACTTCGGTATGGCGAGAAGAGCGATGGGTTGGTCACCCGGTGCGATGCTGAGGTTCCCGGTTCGGTTGTGGTCCGGCCCGATAAGAAGCTTGACCATGCTTGGATGGTTTTGTCTTCTAGGAAAAAGGATCCGGCCGAGCCTGATTGCAATGAGATTAGTCAAGCTCTTTTGACTATGCTTGTAGAGCTTGGAAAGATGAAGGAAAGTGATTCAGATATTATGGCTTGAGAGAGTGATCTCTTGAAAATAATTTTTTTTCCAATTTGTTTGAATTTTTGTGCTTTCTATGAACAGTGGCTTGTAATGAAAATTTCATTAATTATGAAATGGCATTTTTATTGTTGTGATATAAAATTAAAAAAAAAAGGTTTCTACCTTAAGCCTAGATTCTGCAGAAGCTGAAACTGGGATTTTAAAGATCATAGATTTGAAATCATATTTGGGTAGGGTAGGTTATGGTATGTTGGTATTGTATTAGTAGAGCAATTTGTAGAGTTATTTTCTGTTACTAAAATTTAAAGTTTATTTGAATTAAGTATTCGATTTGTTGAAACGGTATATTAGGTATTAGAAATTACCCATAATCTGTTTATTTTGTGTATAACGTCAACTTTTTCATATTCATGTCAAAATCATAAACTACACTGAGCTCAAGTTTTATCTAATTATTATTAATTAAATTTTTCACCGTTATTATTTACTTCCTGTAATCAATTAATGTACTAAAATTATTTGTCAAGTGCATATCAGACGTCAAATAAGTGATATCAATAAGTCAAGAGAGCATGTCTAGTTTTTATTTGGTAATATATAATATATGGCGAAGAGTTATGGTAGGAAATGGGTTTTTCAATTTGTGTTCATTAAATACCTAGGGGCACTCTTGTTATTCCAAAATTTTAAGCCCGATTTATTTTTACAAGAAAAATAGTAGAAAGAACTCATAATTCTATTTGACATTTAAATTTTAGGACCATTAACTAATGCCCTTTAGATTTTTAATGAGCTAGCCACGTGGTTAGCTCATTAGAAAATTACAAATTGGACAAAAACTTGTCGCAAAAAACTAGTTAGCGTCGACATAGCGACAGAATTAGGAGATAGCATCGACAAAGCGAGCGAAAATAGACCAATTGATTGGGTCAAACATTATATATTTTTTACTGATATTAATTTTAATAAACAAATCATTTTTTTTATAGATTACAGACAGCTATTAAATTGCGTTTGTTGTCGCTAATTGCATCAACATGAGTTAAAATTTGTCGCCGCTAATTCGATAAATAGTTGTAGCAAAACAATGGTAAAATTTTTGTTACAAATATTGACTCTAATGCGTCACTATTAGAGAGGAAAGTGTTGTCGACACTAATGCACAATTTTCTTGTAGTGCACATGTCCAATAAAAAATTGCATATTCAATTTATGAAGTGTTGATTCGAATTTGAGTCTTATTGAGTTACATGTTGCCATTAATTTTCACCAGAATATCTCTTCCCTGCTTGGTGGAAGTAGAGCTTCTTATTTAATGAATTAATCGTTTCCAAATACAATAAAATCAATTCGATAGTTTTGTTTTTTGACTTTTCTCTGTTCATTAAGTAACACTCGAACGGGTTCTACTATAGTTATTTATAGTTTAACACGTCCAATGGAATAGAATAGTTATACTCTAAAAAAACGAAATAATTTATATTTCATCAAATATATAGTATTTAGGACGAACTCAAATACCAATAATCTATCACATTCCATATTTTTCAATTTATTTTTGTTTTATTCCGTAGAATAACTTGACAGAAGGCTTTTATTAACGATGAAGTGGTAAAGCTCACAATAACTATGAGCTATAATGAGGCTTTTAATTGGATAGAGGGAAGAGTTTCAAGTTACATAAAAAATTGGACATATTTTCGTAAAATTATATTGTTTCAATTTTAAATTAAAATTTTAAGAAAATTATCTACATACCCATCAGTTGGGTTTGCCAATAACCTTATAAGTCCAGTCAGAGCCTAGAGTTATTAAGTATGGCTAGATTGGGTTTAATTGATGCTTTTAGTGAAAAGCCCGACAAAATAAGATTCGAATCAGGTTCTGTTTGTTCAATGAATAAGTCTACTTTTCAGGTCGTGGCACAAATCGTCCCCTCCCCCCTCATATGGTGCATTTATAACCCTCGTGTCATTGAGCATAGTATATGGCATGCCATAAGGTAGCAAAAACCTAGGTAGAATTTAAATACAACAGTCTATTTATTAAGTACTAAATCTCCAAAATAACAAATAAAATGAACAATAAACATCAAGTGTTGTTTGAGAAATTTTTATGACTTTATGAGTATGGGTTGTCACATGATGGGCATGTGATTTAACCAGAATAATTCATTTTCTTTTAATTCTATTAATTATTAATCTTTAATATTTTTTGAAAAAAAATATCAAAGATATCATGTGCTTCCATTCCTTTTATTGAGCCCTAATATATAGGTTTGTTCCTCATTTATATACTTCTGTTTAATTGATTTCTGCTTCCTATTTTTATCTTTATGATCCCCAATTAATGGCTACTTGCAGAAGATAATTTTTTTAATATCCCAGAAAGATAATAATACATGCATATATTCCATTTTTATTTTTGATAAGCTACGATCTGGTTTCCTTTTAAAAATTGAGGTTAATTCAGTTGGATTTTCGCATTGTTAATTTGATCAGGTAAATTGCTTTTTATAATCACAAGGACAATATTGTTGGGCTAATCATAATAGTAAAACGTTAAAATATGAATCAAGTTTTATAAAATTTAGGCTGGAGATAATGTTCGGGTAAGAGAATAAATGTTGTATATATTAGTGAAATAATGCTATTTCTAATGGGAAATATGTACATATATTAACATAATCTAATAATACATATGTGTGTACTCTCATCTTTAATGTTAATTTCTTCAAAATATAATATATGTGTATTTTCCACTTCAAATAACTTGACATTTTATATAATTTGGTAAATGGTGAGATCAAACTTACGGAAAATTATACAAAAGACTCGAATTTTTTGCACTCTACTTTTATTCAACCAAACTAATTGATGAATTAAATAATAATTAATAATTAATGATTCCATAAAAACATGATTAAAAAAAAGCTCAAATTTAATGGCTGAAGCGATAGATGTATAACATATTGTGATTAACTAGATAATGATTTGATTTCTGAAAAAATAAAAAATATTATTTTTTAATTACAGCTGGCCACGTAAGCAATCCCATAGAAAATTGAGCCAATGTATTTGAGGACCCAGGGATTATTGCATTTACAAATCAATCTCAAATCAATCACATTAGCTTTAATTAATTATCATTTGTAAATAATTGTCTTCATATTTGATCAGTTGCTGTAGCTGTCACTTCCAGTTTTTTTTGGTACAAAGTCAGTTCCAATTTTTAAGTAGGATAAATTTTTAAAAAATAATCTTAAAGTTTCATTTATTTGTAAAAAAACTATCTTGAAGTATTTTTTCTTGTAAAAGAGGTTATGATGTTTCCATATTTTTAAAAAAGTATATTATTTTTAAAATTTGTGTTACATTAATTATTTTAAATAATTCAATGCTTTAATAAGTAAACCTTATTGTTCAAATATTTTTCGTCATGGTTCGAATATTTTTGGGATGATTCTTTCATTTTTTATAATTATTTAAAGTTTATAATCACACTTCAATCAAAAAAATATTTAAACTAATAAAAAATTATAATATTTATTTATATTGTGTATTGTATATGTTTAATAATCATTCAAAAAATTTATGCGAAAATGAATAAAATTAACTACTTTTTTTAACATAATTTACCATTAAGAATCATCTATTTGAATAATTTTTGAAACCTCAAGCCCTTTTGCAAAAAAAAAAATATCTTAGGACCACTTTTGCAAATGAGTGAAATCTCGTAATATTTTTTAAAATGTACCCTTTTAAGTATTTACTAGTATTTTATATTTATTAATAAATTTTATCTTTTCAAAATAGCTTTGTATGACATTTTAATATAATTATTAAGCTACATAGTTAGTCAATTTCTGCGAACTTAACTCCATTAAACTATCATTATCTATTCATATGTGTGGATTTATTGTTAAAAATTGTATAAGCTAATTTTTAAATTAAAAATTAGCATTTTTTTTCAAAGTGCAACATTTGACTTCTCTGGACTTTTTATATAATGAAAGTATTTTAATCTCATAAAATATAATTTAGATATCAAGTCAATTACTCACTAACGTATGTAAAAGTGCATATGAAATATATTTTTCATACATTCAATTAAAATGGAATAAATATTAGTTCACAATAGTACGTAGCTCATAACTTTCGGTATAGGAGGACCTAAGGTCCGAGCCCATATTATTTGCATAACTTTGGTCGATCTACTTCTAATCTCACTGCTAATAAAAAAAATACTTATTAACGAATCGGTTTACAAATATGTTATGAGTTGGAATGTACACATAAAAATAAAGATGAACCATAAATATGGATAAACAAATTAAGTACTTGATTATGGGAAAAAATACAGTTAATTGGTGCAAATTAAATGATCGAAAGAGACCCTTTGATTGAGGTTTCACAAATTATCTTGTCTGTACTTATATGTACATTTTTTTTATTCCTAGGTATAATTAATTACAAAAACTACTGGACCCTTATGTAGTAAATAAGGTTTTCAAAACTGTACATAAACTTTAAATTATTGAGGATTTATATGTGCAAAACTTGACTAATTGTTATAAAAGAAAAAAGAGAATAAAGAAAATTTTAATTTTAGGTTAGTTATATCGCCATTATTGTTAAACCACTGAATTGTTACTACATTGTGGTTGATAGTTTTTTTATTGCTGCTAGTAGTTTTTTTGTTTTCAAAATAGTCAAAATAAGTCATTATGTTTATATCAGATGATTAGTTTCCAAAAAATATATATAAAAAAGTGTTAAAAGAACACAGCAAGATTTTTACATCCCCTAAAATTTCTAAATCAGCATATTGATATTTCTTAGAATTATTTTTTTTAGCGTATGCAAATGGCAAATTTTATTGATAAAAAAATGTTCATAATTTTCTAGAAAAACTATTAATTCAGCAAGATTTCGGTAGTATTCTCATATAGAGTGAAAAAAATCGAAAGAATCGGGTTAAGATTCATAATTTTTTTCTTTATCCGATGACAGAATAACTTGTAATGAATGCAAAGTCGAGGATAAATCCGTAGTATCTCGAGAATTAGCCATTTTATACGGTTTTGGCAGGATTTCAGCAAATAACGACTAACAAAAGTGAACCCAAAGAAATCCTAATTATCAGAACTAATCTATGTTGAATTCATTCCTTGAATTCACTTTGTTTGAATTCTTCCTTTTCTATGGAGAAAAATTTGAGTTGAGATAATGTAATTAATTTTTCAATAATTAGTAAATCATTGAAGATGTAGGTTTTGAATTTAAGACTTCTCACTAACATATTGGATGGTGTATCACTTGATTTAAAACCAATTGGTATCTCATGTGATTATAATTATATACGGCTAACGTACATATAAAAGAAATAAAATTAATGAATTATTATTTCGTCCTTATATAAATTAAATTACAATCGTATTCTTTAACTTATTCAATTTTTCAATCAACTGTCAATTACTTGAATTGGTTCTAATATTTTACTCGAATTGACTCGCTCACGAGTTAATCAAATATTTCCAACTAAGAGTTATGATAAAGAAATTCCAAACCTTAGATTATGTTGACTTTGATGGATTAAAATTATTATGGAAGTATGGAACAAGCGACTATACAATCAAAGACGCTGATTTCATTGTAGCAATATTTTTATAATTTATTTATTTTATAATATTTTTTTATTTATTTTACTAATATATAACTAGTGAAAATTGTCATTTTCTTGTACTATGTACAAAAGTACAATTTAGTTGAGATATTTGTACGTGAAATCAAACATATCAATGTACAACGCGTACTACTACTGTTCGATCAGTTTATTTTAATAAGGTAATAGAAAATTGTTCTCTCATGCGCCCTCGTAATGTTGTGTATCTTTTACCTACAATTTGGTCTACACTTTTATCCTAAAAAAAACATATCTAACATAATTTCATTATTTTTTTTATAAATTATGAAATAAAATGGCATTATATATTTTTATATTTGCATCCTTTTATTATTGTGATACATGATTTACATGAACATTAATATTAATCAACATAAATGCAAAATACAAATGTGAGTTTAGTTGGTAGTGCAGAGTAATTGTTAAGATGAGGTGAGGAGTTTCATTTGTTACCTGGGTCCAAACAAAGCAGATAATGTTGATACTCGTACATATAATGCACAAACCAAACTATGATCGGCTTAAGTGGTTAACGACTTCAGGAAGTTTAAGGGAGAGTTCTCGTTGAAATCAAATAAGACATCAAAAACAATTTTGCGAGCAAGGAAAAGTCACTTATGAGATAGGCACGTAATGAGTCTCGACCTTAATTAATATTTAATAAAATAAAAGAATCATAAATGCATGAAAAAAAATGACAACCCTATTGCTAAATCATGTTTCTCTCACATATAATACAAGGGTTGTGTTCTGAAAGATGAATTATAGGCTACTAATTTTGATAAACATATAGGCGATTGGTTACAAATCCCAAGCTCGATGAAGCACAAATAGACGTGTAATGAAAGAAGAAAGTTTTAATTGTGGCTAAGTATAAAGTAAAAATATTTTAAAGAAGATACATGTAAATTATACCCAAGAAAATGATAAATTTATTTGTGTAGCATCACACACTCGCATACAACACAATGTATATATATTTGAAGATGGATAGTGTGTTGTGTCCTAATATACATAGATCAGTGTTTGATTATACATCTCGAACTTGATAAAATATAAACAATTTAGTTGGGTTTTATGGGATTTTCATTTGTTTGTGTGCATCATGGGTGTTAAGCCGCGGCATGAACTTCGTGAATTTACGCCTTTTCTCGTTTCAACATCAAATAATGGTTTTAAATAGTGATTAACTACTTTTACATTTTAAGGAGATCAATAACAACAAACACTAGTCATTAACAACTGCAATATTGATCATTGTTTATTCAATACATATAGTTACATCAAATCACACAACAATGTTCATGTCGAGCCCGACTTGAAATTACGTATTTGGCTTCTTTATATTTTAGATTCAAACATTGCCACTATAACAATATGTTAGAGAATGCAAGTATAATATACATGTACACATGAATTTTGGATTTTTTTTTTTTTTGTAAATTTTGTGGTAAAAATAACATCTACTATACAGTACTTTTATAAGTTCGATGAGAACACACAATTCTAAAAAATGGGTTGACTTGGACTTGAGTTAATAGCTTTCATTAAAACAAGAAACAAAAGTAATTTTACTTAAAAATTGAACGTAGCCCGACCGAATCTAACTCAGAAAACCAGCATACCTATACCATATATTATACCGTATATTACATTATTATATAATTTATGTCAACTCTAGTAAAGCATTAGTCCACTCTATAGCTTGTAGATTTCCTCCCATCACTTCCATTTCCCGGCGGCTCTGCCAGCTGTTTTTTCTCTCTCCTCTCTCTCAACAAAAAATCAAACTTAACTAATTAATCACTTAATTTAACATAATTCAGTCTTAATTACGTCAAGCTTTCTCTTATATAAATAGCCTCCACGTTTCCTCCCTTTCATCACTTTGATCTTCTTCTACTCTTACTCTTCTCATTTTACGCTCTCCCTCCATTTTTATTTCCTTTCCTATCACTTTTATTGCCTTAATTTACACAAACACGTAATTTCATTACATAAAAGTCACTGAAAAAACAAACTTTTTTCCTGGTATGGGAGAATCCGAGACCAGTTTTACCTCCTCATACTCTTCTTCCTCCTCCTCGCCGGAGCCGCCGTCTCCGGCGGCGGAGAATCGGAGGAAGCCGAAACGGCCAAGGGAAAACGGCGGCGGAAGCAACGGAAAACACCCGGTTTACCGAGGGGTCCGAATGCGGGCATGGGGAAAATGGGTATCCGAAATAAGGGAGCCCCGGAAGAAGAATCGGATCTGGCTCGGCACTTTCTCCACCCCCGAGATGGCGGCGCGTGCACACGACGTGGCGGCGCTCACCATCAAAGGCAGCTCGGCGATCCTCAACTTCCCGGAGCTCACTCACTCGCTGCCCCGACCCGTTTCCAACTCGCCCCGGGACGTTCAGGCCGCGGCTGCCAAAGCCGCTTCTATGGAGTTTGAAGTCAATAATGCGGCGGCTGAGTCGCCGGAGGAGCTGAGCGAGATCGTTGAGTTGCCGAGTTTGGGGACGAGTTACGACGAGTCGACTGAGTTGAGGGACGAGTTGGTTTTCGGAGATCCATGGATATATAATTCGGGTTGGTTTGAGGGTTATTTTTGTGATCAATTATCGGTTTTGTCTGAAAGTTGTATTAATAGTGGTTTTGAGCTTTTATTATGGGAGGATTAATTTGATTTAATTTAATTTCATTCCTCTTTTAATCAACTTTAGTGTGCTTTTTTTGGGGGGAAATTATGCTATACCCATTTTTTGTTTTGTTTTTTATACGTGAAAATGAGATATTTATGTATGTTTTCAATATTATGTTCTTTGATTGCTCTTTGATAAAAACAATTCTATAAAACAGTAATTAGTTAAATATTTGTATATAAACAAGTTTGTAATGATGGATTAAGTAGCTTTGTAGCATCTTTTAATAATTAATGTTCGATATTCTTTGAAAAAAATAAAATAAAATAGAGGTTAATATATATGCGATTCTGAGCGAGTTTAATTTAGGCTATTTATAAATAACTACAAATTTAAATTTTACGTCTTATATTACTCTTTCTCGACTAAATTATGTTTTTCAAAAAAAAATATTACTCTTTCTCGAGCTTACATTCATTTTGTTGAATTAAAACTATATAGTTAAAATGGGTGTTTTAGATTATAGTAACAATTGTTTATAGCCATTTTTACATCAAACATCAATTATAAGTGTTTATTTATAATTTTGTTTGATTATTCATTTAAAAATACAAGTAATTTTCTATGATATTAACTACCTGTAATAATTCAATCTAAGGGGTCCTGTAAACTAAATAAAACATTGTTTTTTTCTAAACAATGAACGTACTATCTAATTAGCTTACTAATCAAATGGATGATATCTTTGTCTGTAATTATGTGCAAATTTCATTGATTGTGGTATATAGTTGGCAATATTCCGTAATTCTAGATATGCAATAATTGAATAGGGAAAAAATACTAATGAATATGAAATATTTGGAATTATTTCACGATTGATTGAAAAGTTTAGATTAGCTACTAATTATTAAACAAGTTGATGACATTTAGGACTTGAAAAAAAATAGATTACGAAATAATTGTCTGAATTTTCTATTAGTCAATAATTTTATTCAACAATGTATTTTTGCACTATATAATATTTATTTTCTGGACAATTATTTGTTAAGATATATGGGGCATATTTCATTGACAATTGTATTTTAACTACCATGTTCCAAGCATGGTTCCAGTACTTTTGCTGTCCTTACATGTGTTTTCATACTTACTATTTAATTTGTCAATGTTCGTAGTATATATATGTCAACATGTACATTTTTGGTTTAGTGGAAAATATTTTCTCTTAGACAAGTATTTTTGAAGAAAGGGAGACGTGCCCAAAGTATAAAAAATTGTAAAAGTAACATGAAAACACAAATGTTGGATTAAATCACATTACAATAGACGAAAAATAGAGTATATGTTTTTATCCAGTATGTGCTTCCTAGTACCTTAAAGTTTAGCTTAGTTGACAATATAGGATGAATATTTGAACCAAATTTGAAGCTTACTAAATATATATACGCTGAAGGAGTTAAGAATCATATTATAACCATATTCCACAAAATAAACTCTCTAAGAATATACTTCTAAATTATATTCGTCATTTCAGAAAGAAACTTAATTATAACAAAATAAACTTTGGTTCATTCTTTCAATACATGTAACAAAATAATCTATCTAATAATAGTGCACACTACGACAACGGCGTCAAAACTTCTATATAGCAGGATCGAATTTCCTGAGAAATGAAATCATAGGCACGCAGATTCAGAGCCAGACCGACTACTCTAAGAACGCTCATCCATAAACTAGTTACAGGTACAAATAACATAAAGAAATGTAACCAACGTTTATTGGAAAAAGCAACCCCAAAGATTTGAGACCAAAAGCGGTTAACGGTAACCACTGAATAAGTTTCTTCAACTTGAGTTGGGTTAAAAGCACGGAATGTATTGGCACCATCACCATCTTCAAGTAAAGTATTTTCCACGGTAGCACCATGAATAGCGCATAGTCCTATATAACATTGATAAAATTATTCTACTTAAGTATTTTATAGCATATGTTGAAATGTTGCATATACATTTTACAAAAAAAATTCAAATTATAAGTAGAAAAATGAAAGTTAATGTAGGTCCTAATTTAAGTCCACATAGCACCGTCCATGCACACATAATAAAAAAAATTGGAATTTAAGTCAAACATAGTGTGACCCATTCGCTAGCTTAAAAGATACTGAAAATGTGAGACCAATTATTTCACTTTGTAAATTATTATTATTATTTGTATGAAATATACACTGGTTAGCCTATTACTTTATGTGGTTGAAAACTTTGCATCTATAATTTTATAGAAGAAATGTTTGAATAGGTTCAATTGATAAGAGCATGAAGAGAAATTTATGTTAAAATTATATTTATATATTGATAAAGTAACTTAGTCCTGAATTATATCTTTTAACCTTATATATTTTAAGTAATTTTTTATGGAGAATAATGATTTTTTATTATTTGATTAAGTAAATTTAAATTTTATAATCATATATTAAACACATCTATCAATCAAAATATATTCTAAATTTAGTTTAATTATGAATAAATTATTCATGCATCGCACAAAAACTACATTGGATAATTGGAGTTGTAGAAAAACTCCATTTAACACAATAAGAATATGTGAGAGCAGCGAGACAGATTTAAGTTCGAATTCTACAAATTTAAACTGTTCTAATTCATTTTTAATAGTGAAATAACTTTTTTTTAGCTTTGTTACTTGAGAAATAAACCAGGCATGTTGACTTTGGTTAACTGGTTAATTAATTAGTTTATATTTCTGCTTAATGTATTAGAAAATACTACTAAGTCAGTGGATAATTAACTTAATCAGTCACACGTGCAATCTAATTGCAAAGTTGACCTTTTGCAAAATAGAATTTACTCGAAATTCACAAAATAATTAATAAGTTAAGCACAGTTTGTAATTTGCGAAACTGTGAAAATGCATGTGTTATTGGCATACTCCATATCATAAGAACTGGTATTTTACATAATTATGAGTACTATTTAATTTTACTATATTTAGACAAGGACTATACTTTTATGCATCTTAATATTCATTGATAGTTGGCTTAATTTATTTCATACAAATCGTTTTACATTTTAAATAGTTGTTACTGTGTTTGACAAAGTTCTTTCATAAACAGTTTATAAGTTAGCATTTGTTGTATGATTGAAGGATATTTATAAGGGAGTAACTTTTTGTGTGTAAATTTTACTTATTCTTAGTAAAATTAAACGTGGTTATCAACTCCGTTAACATGAAATAAAATCTATTCCATAAATTCTAATTTAAAAAATTATATACTCAATTTGTAAATTTCGATTTTTTATGAGTTTGAGTTCGTTATCACATTTGAAAACATTAGAAACAATTGATCCGCTCATAGCAGAGTCAATAATTAACTTAAAGGATTTGATCCACATTCATTAATCAGACTGAAAAAGTTAAATTGAAAATTGATTCAGGGAACTTTTGATTCAATTGAACTCCATAAAAAATGTTGTACATGAATATATTTATACAGATTGAATAATAGAAAGCTAAAATAATAGATATGTAACAAAGTCAGCAATCCTTATTTGTTCCATGTCAACAATCCAAAAACCAACAACAATGTAAACTCAGCTTTGACTTACTCCAACATAGACATAATCAAGATTTTAAGAACTTCATTACAATAACTTTTTTTTTCATAAGTATATCGAAATAAAGTAATATACCATTTCCAACACTTATGTATATGGGAATGATGCATGGAAATCAATTTTTATAATTTGAATTCATGTGAGCTTGTTCCGATTGGTCTCTCATTGCATGAACTTTTTAAAATTTCTCATGTCTCTTGAACTTTTTATAAGAGTCTCTTGCCCCCTAAACTTGTTTAAAATAAACTTTTAAACTTTATAATTCTAAATGTAAATTTCTCGTTGTATAACATCTTTGGAAAATCAATCCAATCAAACACCGACACGTGACATTTAGGGGGACAAAATGGTGCATTTTTTAATTGAAGAGAGTAAAGTGACACTTTTTTTCAAGTTCAAGAGAATGAGAGAAATTTTTAAAATTCAAGAAAGAGAGAGACAAATTAAGATAAGTTCAGAGAGTCTGAAGATATTTGAACTTTATAAAATGGTGATTTTCCTCATATTTTCTAACGCCACGCAGTTTTTCATTGTTCTTCGCCAAGTTCTTATAGAAATCATAGGAACAACTAAAATCCAAATATCGTAATTATATCCCCGATTTGCATGAATTCATCAGGTTAGGGGCATATAAAGAATTGTACGAATTCCTTTTGGATTTCCGATAGAAAATAATTACCGAAGTTACAAAACATATTAAAGAAAAATTTCGACTCCAATCAGTATGCTTCCAATTCATGGCTTTCTCCATTATTTAATACAATTGACATTTTTATTGAATACATATATTTATTTATTATATATTTTCAAAAACTAAATTTCCATTAATCCGTGTCTAATCTCTAAAGCACTTGTCCATCTCTACAATTATAATAAGACTTACATATTTCAATTTATGGTCAATATAGGTCTTCATTCTATAGTATATTAAAATAACCTGTGATTTGGTTGTTGGCGTTGAACCTATTATCTATAGTATATTAAAACAACTTCACAATTTAATATTAATTATACATAAAACTGTGTATTTAATAGCTGTAAAATATAAAGTTTAGAACAAGCTTTTCTTAGTTATTTGAAGCCACGTACCACAAAATGAAAGACTATATGACCCAAAAAGTTGGATAATAATTATTTTGATTATACTACTCCTTGTTTTAGACACAAAATCTGGATTAGATTCTATAAATATCAATAGAGAAAAAGTTGTTCAAAAGTTTGTAGTTGCCATATATGTCAATCAACTAATTATTATTCCAAATAGTGATTTGATTTTTAATTTTTCATTAGTTAATTAATTAACACCTAAATATGTACTATTACTATATACAAATTACTATAAAATTGCGGCGGGATTTGTAATTATTATAACAAATGAACGTATCCATTACAGGTTGATTTAGCATCATGAAGTGCTAGATCCTTTAAATATTCAATAAGGTCTCATGTTTGATCTTCAGAGAAGTAAATGGAGCAAACAGAATTGGAAGGATTACCTTCTATATTGAAGGATCTTTGTAGTTTCGATAACTAAGTATCAGAAGTAAAAGCAAAAATATATAGTGATTAATGTTATCAACAATTCGATTATAAATGATCTACATGAGCACATGTTGCTATTGCTGCAAACACACATCGAGTCTCTCCGTTTTATTTGCGACATATAGTTGTTACGTGTATGACATACTAAAAAAAGTCCAAAATTATAGAAGTAAATTACTTAAAAAATGTGATTTGCATAGATTAAAATAATTATTGAAGGAAAATTGCTTGGACTAATTGTCATATAACCGTATTACCTTGAAGCTTAACCAGATAGGTAACGCTTAATTTTAATATTCATATTATTCATGACACTTGCTGACACACGAATGTTTCTTGAACTTATAAAGCAAGTACAAACAAGTCACTCTAGCATGTATTAAAATTTAACTAAATAAATGGAAGTGGCAGGATTCGATCCCTCGACTCTGATATCATGAAATGAAATCGTTTTAACAAAAAACTTAAGATGATAAGTATCGTCCAATCTTTATATTTATATTATTTCGGACACTAATTATTAGATTTTGGTATAGAAATCACAAAAGAAAAGGGAGAAATGTGTACAAAAGCGAATTTTATTATAATTGGGAAAAGGGTTAGTTTGAACTTTGACGTGATGTAATTCAGGTCTCTTTAGTGTTTGTTGGGATTTTGCAGGTAATATTTGAGGGCCATGCACGATATCCCAAAATCTTTGTTTGATTCCTTATCACGCACAAATGAAAATTTAGGATACTAATTCCTATACTATATACAAATGAGTGAATGGTAGTCTATATATGCTAGTGAATATGGGAGTGGTAAATTTTATATTTCAAAGTTGTTGTATATATTAGCACTGACACGTATAATAGTTTTAAAAGGCTCCAGTCGCGCCTTTGTGTTACAACATATTTCACAATCCTTCCAATTATTAAATTTCAATGAGACTTTTTATCACTAAATGTTTTACTAGATACTTAAATTTGCTCGTTTGAAAAATGATAGAGCCGGTATCGAAAGGCAACACTTAAATTCTGTTGTTTTTAACTTATATATAGTTATTTTGATTAAAATTGGTTCACTTTAAAACCACTTGACAAATTCTAACACTTCTAAATTCCTGAATATCGAGAAACTTTTAAGGTCAAACTTTGTATCTTTAGGTATTTATAGGTGACATTGTTATGGGTAATTAGTGATTCTCTAACCTTATCATAAGTAGTTATATTTTCAACGTGTAATTTAGTTCATGACTACTTTCTACAAATAAGAGTTATGTAAACTACTCCTAAAATTATTCTACTCAAAAGTTTAAGTTGTTAGATATGGCCAAATCGTATTATTTACCCTAGTTTCGAGAAGTCATAAGTGAAAATACTAATTTCTAACCATTTCTTTTTTATATATAAAATGTTTCTCATCACTTATTGTTCAGTGAAACTTACGAGCACTTCATAATTTACAAACATTTTTTTTGAAGTGTGTTTGATGGCTCCATTTTAACTTATAAATTGCTCGTTCTTACAAGTTCAACTTATATACATTTGTACTTTGAGTTAGTAAACCATATCGCAAAGTTTGTTTAATTCTATCTATCCTTGTAACTCGCTTTATTACACGGTTATGTATTTATGAATCACATGTTAATTTTTTTTAAAATAATTAAACAAATTTTAAAGAGATTGAATTTCAAATTATAATCTCATACATTCATATTAAAAGGTCTACCGGTTAAGCTAACACTCTCGGTAATCCCATGTTAACTTTATTATTAAGTTTCTTTCGAATAAAAAACTTTTGGACAAAATAACTCAAAAACCACCGCAATGAGACTTTTTGGTCAATTTTATGTTTCTTTCAAATATTCAAAAATATATGTCCATATTAGAAAGCAATATAAGTACATATGTATCCATTAACTAAGAAATGATGAGTGAGCGAGGCACGTGGCGCACGAGGGTGGAGGGGCGGCCGCACCGTCGGCGGAAGAACCGCCATGTAGAGGCGGTGACTGTCACTGTCACTCAAAAAGTGATGAAATAGTAAAGTACAGACAGTAGTAAACATTGACCAATGAAAAGCGACTGTCGGCAAACAGAAGTCACAGCCACGTGTAACTGTATTAAACCCACGTCAACTCTTTCTTCTGGCTATATATTCGCATTGGGCAAATTTTGCCTTTTTATATTGAACGTTTTCAAGATTTGCGGCTTAATATATTTATAAAAATTACTTCATTTATTTTTTAAGTGATTTTTTATTCAATTTTTTTTTATTTTTTTAAATAATATTTTTATTTTTCAATGTATAAATTTACTTTTTTTTACCTTATCAATTTTATTTAATTGAAGTAATTGAGTAAACTAGACTTTTATATTAAATAAAGGTAAGTTAATAAATTCTCTCCGTTTTTTTATAAGTGACCTTTTAGAGACTTTCACTCATATTAAGAAATATTAATTAGAGATACAAGTTTACAGTTTTACCCTAATTCAATGTGAAAGTCCAGTTTACTCTAATTAAATACTATGAGTAAGATGAGAAGAAATAGGTAAATTTATGAATTGAAAAGTGAAAATGTCACTTAAAATAAAACAAAAAAATTGATTAAAAGGCCATTTAAATAAAAACAGAGGGAATATGAGTGAAAATGTCTAAAAACCCACTTAAAAAATAGAGAGAGTAACTTATTTGTAAATATTAGTAGAACTGCTTGTTATGATTGAACTAAACTAGGTAACTATGTATAAATATAAATGATTATTTAGAAAATACGCTTAAGAAATATAACTAATTAAACTATATCAATGATTGAGAGGAAATAGTCAGTTTAATCAATTGCACAGTCAATATTTAATATGAGTAATCTAACATTTGGTCCACTCATAACGATGAAACACAAAATAATTTTAAAAAAAGCTGGACTATTTTCTCACAAAATTAAGTAAATTTTTTTCTCTTTTTGTAAAAAGTGTTTACAGTCATAATTGAATTTTTTCGAGGCAAGTAATAATACAAATCACTAAATTAAACAACTAACCTCGATGTATACTTTCGATGGAAACTCTTGCCGTGTTATATCACAAATGATCTCAATACTTATAAACATGCTAAACTTAAATATCTATTAAGATTATATTTGTGCTTAATTTTAACCTTTTCAACATATATATCTATGTTTAGTTGTTATAAAATAACTACTCAAGGTCTCTGGTTCGCGTCCGGGCGAAGCCATTTACATCACTAATGCAGTAGATTCTATCAGAACTCTAAAATTAAACATGTTTAGACGATAGTAATACTAAGATGAGTGACCTCTTATGAAATTCTCGTGCTACAACCCTATACTTTTGCTTTTTAAAAATAGCTACAAATTTATACACAATTAAATCGGATTCTCATATTCTGATCCCAACAAAGAAAAGATAAACTAAGTTATTTATCATTATTTTAGGTAAAGTGAGATATTGTAGGATCAATATACATAGATCATTTCTCCTATTTAGCAGACAAAAAGCATGTTATGATTAGTCAAATAATAATATCACTATCAATGATATTTACTGTGTCAAAAAATCAGTACACTGAATGTGATGTCACTTAGGGAAACTATGCTATTTTCGTTTATTTATATTAGTATTTTGTAGTCTTTATTAAATTTCAACATGTAACAAGACTGTAAGATGGTGAACATATATTGGAAATTACCCATATTAAAAATTATATTATGAGTATTGTATATGTGGAACCACCGAAACAATCCGGTATAAAAAATCAACCCGAATTGCATGTTTACTTACACAATTCGGGTTTCAAACTTTTAAAACATAGATATTATAATACCCAAGGTCACAATTCAAACAACCCGAACCCCCGTTTTTCGATATAAAGCATGCATGTAGTCACATATTGTCATGTAATGTTGCTTTCAAGTTTCAACCATTCTACACGCGTTTTAGCGTACAAAAATAAATAATGTGGTTATGTTATGACAATATGATGTGATAAATAAGTCTTACCATGTCTCATAATTTTATTTTGATTGATTGATGAGATTCCAAATTTTATTAGAGGAATGAAATTATTAAAGCGGATTAGATAAGAAATGTTATTTGAAGAAAAATACAACATTTGTCTGATTAATTAAAGGAGCCTAATATAGTTATTGCTTTGTCTATTTTTTTCATAATCTATTTATTAGTGGTAGAAAAAAGACTAATCAAAATGTCACTTTAGCTATAATGTTTGTGACTTCTAGAGCTCCTTTATAGCACAATTATTGGTGTAATTATTCAGCCAACAATTAAGCTAAAAGTTAGTTAAATTAATGCTAATCAAAATGTCACTTTAGATATGATGTTTTAAAGTCTTTTACCACTCCCATTTGTTCACCAATGGTACGTTTAGAATTGATTTCCGCAGTTTTGAAAACTGTTCTATAATATGTTTTCTCGAAAAAAATATGTTTTCATATATTTTGTGGGCAAATATAAACCAACTGTTCTTTAACATGTTTTTTTTATCGAACTGAATTGAATAAAATAAAATTGAAACTTAATGAGTGCATAACAAAATTCATTTATGGGAACTAATGAAACTTATTTAAATGAAATGAAACTAATATTTATATCAAACTAACCGAAGTTCAATTAATGAACTTTAAATTTATTTAAAATTTATTAAAACATAATTAATCAAATAAAAATTATTTAAAATTTAATTAAAACTTAATTTAACTGAAGTTAATTAAAAAATATTGAAAATAACCAGCACTTAAAACCTCTTTTAGAATAAAAATGGTTGGACAAGCATATATTTTGAAGCAGAGAATCTCAATAAAGATATTACAATATAGTCCACTCCAATTAAAACAATGATGGAGCTCGTCACCTACCATTTCATTTCCATATAAAATATTTTTCCTCGATTAAGTAATGAAAATATTAAAAAGGGAAAATTGTGAAAATAACAGTTCAATTTCATATATGAAATAGACCTTCTGGGGTCCAATTTCGCACCACAAACCAATAACATTGTGCCGACTTGAAAAATCTGCAATTACATTTTAGTTAATTATAGAAATTATAACAAAAATTAACTAACGAGTTTGTATATTTTATTTCAATAAATTCAATGGCTATTGAAGTGACTCAAAACTCCCTTAATTTTTAAGTAGTGTATCTTATGGGTATATTTCTTTGAACTTTTAAAATCATCTTATAACTTATTTAAAATTTTAACATTCAAATCAATTAAAAGTTATCATATGACAGTTACGAGTAAGCTGGTGTACTTCTTAGAAGTTAAGAGCTATAAAAGCACCTAGAAAAATGTTAGGGAGAAAATTAATTTTTTGGCAGAATATCTATACCATAAAATATTAACTTGACATCATTTGTCTGGCTCTGGCATCAGAAAATCAAAATTTATTATTAGCATATTGTTGATCCTTTTATGTCAAACACTGCAATAAAGTGTATGGACAAAATTACAAGTTTTGCAGTATTATTATTTTTCTCGTGTAATAATGTGAAACTGTATATCTAACTGAAAAAATGCTTTTTGCAAATATATTTTTAGTTATACTTTGAACCTATACATTAAACTTTGTGATCAATGTAAAATAAAAAAATTTCATAAACAAGAAGTATATTTATATTTTCCTTTTAAAGTTCAAGAAACAAAAACTTGTTAAGGTGGTTGTGATATGTATTTGTAAATATTTTGTGAATGAATTGCATTGTAACTAGACCTTTTCATGTTCCGGGTACCGCCCGAACCCGAATGCAATTGGTAGAATTTGGACTCAAGTTTTTTCATAAAACCCGGCCGAACACGGACGCGTTAAAGTCTGAAATATTATGGATCGAGCTTGGTTCTTAAATAAATACCCGAGCTTGGCCCGAGCTCGTCCAAACAATAATAATTTTATTTATTATATATATTTATATATTATATTTAACCATTATTTTAAATTCTTATGTTTTAATATATTAGATTTTTTAATTTTATCACTAAAAAATGCACTCTAAATTTAAAACGTATTTCAATATATAATAAAATGTTATGTAAAATCATAACATACGTACCTAACATTCGTATTTATTATTTTTACTTATTTAATTCTTTAAAAATATAAAAAAAATTAAAATAAAATATCTGGGCTCTGGGTTGGGCTTAGTAATGACATTCTAAACCCCACCTAAACCCAGCCCAAACCTGATATTTTAAAGAATAGACTAGACTAGGCTTGAGTTGACGTTTTTAGTCAAAAACTCGATTGAATTTGGCCCGAACCCAGCCTGGCCGTTAATGAATAGGTTGTAACAACTTAACATTTAATTAGCACATGGGCCCATGAGAAGCATTTAAGCCCAAATCATAAAACAGCTAATGCCCAGGAGAAATTTGGTTTGGGCCTACGTCGACTTCATACATGCACCCAAATTCTCAAAATTTTAGTATTTCATTGATAAGTTTGAGACATTTTTATTGGTGTTTAGAATATGATTAATCATATTTAGATTAAATTATTTCTATCATTTAATTAATTTTATAAAAATAACATTCGGTATTTTTTCTACACTACCAATTTACTTGTTTTTTTTCCAATTTGAACCTTCAACTATAATTTTCTTCTACACCACTATTTTCAATCAATCGGGCCAAACATTTTCAATTTCATCAGTTATACTGCATAATGCGAAATGATACATTTTGATTTTCTCTAGACTATATTCGAAACCGTTATCTGCAGATTGAAAACTATTTTTAATATACTTTCACAAGAGTTTGTTCTCACATATTATATAGAAAACTAAAAAAAGTGGATCATATAACGTTGAAATATAATACTACCTTGCAATTAATAAACTGTCCTACCAGAATTAAATTAATGTTGATTAGCGCATAAATTGTTCATAAAGAACGTTACTGAAAATTTCTTTACAATAAACAATTGGTCAAGAGGAAATACATTATGGTATAATTAAGTTTTGATTTGTAGTCGTCGAATTGGTTGTTGTACCAATATATTAATGATACCAAATTATTGAAATCTATCTAATTAATTAAACAATATTGAACATTCAATTGAAATATTTAATTTTCATGAACCCTTTTTTTCATACCAAATACATTCTAAAATGAAATTGATAAATAATTACTTTTTGGTAAAAGTTGTCTGTCAAATTCTTCTGTGTTCTTAATTTACAGATGGGAATAGTGATTTGAATACTTTACCAACTAAATTAATGCCTGAAAACTTGAAAATGATAATTTTAAGAACACGCACCTATTCTCTAACATGTTCAAATAAAAAAAAAATGAAAGATTCGAATTTAGTTTAATGATTTATAGACTGACCTAACTAATTATTTCTTATAATGACGTAACTAATTAATTAAATGCTCGATGATTAACTCTACCAACATTTTCAAACTCTCTAAATATGTGAAAATATGGTAAATTATATGACCACTTCATTTTGAGAAATCATTCATGTCAGTCTCTACTATTAAACGAGTGATATGAAATCTCACATTGATGGAAATCAACAAAGGAATAGTCATTCATTTTTTATTTACTTGTCTTCGTACATATTTCACACTTCTTAAGAACATCTTTAATTAAGGGTTTGAATATATTAGTTTACACTTTCTATTTCTAATTAATGCTTTCTATTATTGAAAAAAACATAACATTAAATGAGGGTTGTTAGACTTTCAGCAAGTTGACCCGTTACCCGAAATTGACAGCCCGATTAATAATATGGTTTAGCTGGGCAAAACAGTGAGTTTTGGCATTAGGGTTATGCGGGTATATAAAGGAGCAACTCTCATTTGTTGTAGCCGATCTTGATCTCTTTCTCTCTCTACGATACAAACCCTAGTCCCTGTGATTTCTCTCTGTTCTTGCTCTCATCTTCGATCTTGCTCGTTGCTGGTGGTTTCTGATTGAAGGTTTCCAGACTCTTTTGAGAAGATTATGTTACTGGAGGCTTGAATAGATAAGTTTTCTGTATATTTGATATTGTTAGGGTTTTGTATTCGTTCTGTGTTGCTTTTGTGGGTTTAATCCTATATCAAACGCTGAAAGACTACTCTGTCGTGGTCGCTTGTGCCGAAATACCTAATAAGATTGTTCGCACCTTCATCGGAGATGTACGCTTTCTGGTTGAACGTGAAACTTCAACCGGAAAGGGGAACTCCTTAAATTGTTGTGTGTTCTTTATATTTTCTGCACTTGATTCATGTTCTGTGTTTGTTTAAACGGATAAATCGGTATTATAAGCACTACATGTGGTATCATAGCTGATTTAACTA